>BGNK01005054.1:5359-44511 GCA_003297005.1 Symbiodinium sp. clade A Y106 | reverse complement strand
TTTAGCGGCCCCCCTAATCCCAAATTGGTTGGGGCTTTTGGACTCTCGCAACTCGGTTTTCAGAACGGCTTGGGCCTTGAGCTTGCGTGTGGAATGGGTGGGCGGGTTGGTTCGCGTGCTCATCACGCCCCCCCCCCAAAAAAAAACAACGTATCGATCTATCGGTCTATCTATCTATCTATCTGAGCTGACCCAGTCTCGATCATGGTCAGTCGCATTCCAACTTTGATGCCATTCAACTCCGCTTCAGGGCTCCTTGGCTGCAGGAATGCCCGGCTGTTGGGGCCAAGGGCTCAAGGAGAGACAAATACAGAGGCCTCAATAACTAGACAAGGGCTTTGGGGTATGATATATATATATATGTCTATATTTATTTATATTAAATATACATATATATATATATATAGAATAAGGAGCCATAAGTACCATAAGGAATAATATAGGTAAATAGTAGTTCTCTGAAGTAGGGCCCCTTTGAAGGTCCTTCTTGTGAGGGTGCCGCCTGCTTTGCGGTTCCCAAAGGGGGACCCTGGGTGGAATGGTTTAGGGTTTAGGGTTTAGGGGTTTAGGGTTTAGGCTCAGAATGTGCTTTCGATTCCGAAATGATTCGGGTATGGTCCAATGGAAGCAGGACACGGGGTTGTGTATTCTGGGTGGTTTGGAATGTTTTCGCGCGACTCTTCTGTCAAGGCTTCTCATGCAGGTTGAGTGGTCGAGCAGCTTTTCGACCTTTACCTGTGCTGCGGCTTTGAATAGGTCAGGCCAGGTCTATGAACCCAAAGCCTGAATCGAAAACGCCAGGGACACCCTCTCAGGGCAACTTCTCTACATCTCGAAGCTGCAAAGAAGCTTGCCCTTAACCCTGTACATCAAGGAGTCATAACTTGGGACATGTCTGCAGCGGATAGAGCCCGTTGAGGGGTGTGTGCGCTCAACTTTGTGTATGATGCTGTATTATCTGCTGTCCAAGCCTTGTATGGGTTGCTGTACTTGTCAAAAGCCTTTTATGGCTGGTGGATCTGCTTGTCACACTTCGAGAGAAACGTTTAAAACACACATAAACAATAATGCTTACTGCACTATAGTAACTTGACTAGAGCAACAATATCAAGTATCTAGCACAGTATATTCTGCTGTACTCGAAGTGCGCTTGTGCACGCACACCGCGGATTCTCATTGGTTCTATGTGGTTGGGAACTCCCGGGGGTTCTCAGGGGATTCTTCTGGATTGCCGAGGGACCGAGTGTGGAGCAACGATGCAGAGTTTAGGGTTTCCTACTTGTCGGGTATCATGGGGAACCAAAGGTTAACCCTTTTCATCATGCAAGGCTTATATAGAGATTATACTACCCCAAGAAGGTTAAAGGTTACCTACTCTACTTCTAGGGTTTAGGCTGCAGGGTTTGGGGCTGAACTCAGAAGCTTAGCAGCTCTGTAGGGCCATAAGGAGCATTGTCCAGTTGGGAGTTTCCGAAAATAGGGGACCCCAATATAGTACCCTAAATAGTAGGATCCTTGTAGCAAGGAGCCCCAAATAAGGTACCCCTAATTTTCGGAAACTCCCAGTTTGCCCAGAGACAACTATTTGATAAGTGAGCTTCAGGGTAGCTTACAAGCACTTGTCCAATGTACAACCCTCCTTGAATTCTGCACAACTACTATTACTAGAACCAACAGAACCCAGTACCTTTTAAGAACCTGAAATCATAAACCTCCAATCATACTATATTATTGAGACCCTTCTAACCGCTCCCTGGGTGGAATCCCTGCCGCCTTCATGGTGGCCAGGTCACTTGAAGGCATTAACGTAGGCACCCTCATCGTCGAAGCCCTGAGCGGTGGGGTGGCAAAGGAAAGCCCTCTGTGGCCGCCACGACTCAGTGTCGGGACGAAGGTTCGATGCTTAAGGTTCAGGGGCTTAGGGTTCAGGGTTTAGGGTTTTTTAGGATTCATGAATGAAGGGCTTAGGGATTAAAAAACCTCCAAACCCTGAACGGTGACATTAAGTTTGACGGTTGAAGTCAGCTGGTTTAGGTCCCCGGGTTGTCGCCGTGGCATTGGACTACCATCATGGCTTTTCTTCTGATGTAGATGCTGAGGGTTTTATGTTGTAGGGGAGTTAATGAGTTGGGGATGTTTGGGTTATAATTTCATCGTACACTACTAGTGAAGAGCCCTGAGGAACAATCTGGAGAATTGTTATAGGCCCCCAGTTTGTCCGATTCTGATTCTTAGACTTTGGCTGGTCTGCAGCGTTTACGGACTAGCCACGCCCCAATTCCAAGTGCTTCAGTGTAGCATGTGTTTTTAGCTCCAGAGAACGCGAAGCCAGCTCAATTGGGGGCAAAGCCTATGTTAATCCCTTGTAAATCCTACATCGCTAATCATACAACTTACTAGTTATCCAGGGTTCTATGTCAAGGTCAAGCTCATTAAACCGAAATAATGTTTTTAAGGGTCTATGGCTTAGGGTTTAGGGTATGGGGTTTAATCACAGTAGAGACAATGCATGTCGTGTAGAAAGGCTACATGTGCCTGCCTGAAAACAGGGCTGCCCACATTGCACGTAGAACGGTCGCAACACTCTGCTACGGTGTTCTGGGTATCGCAAGCAGGTACATAAGTTTGTTCCGAGAGCCAGTTACACGCCCTACCTATAGTCTCCATTGTAGTTCCTTTTTTTGGTTGACCAGTTTTATGGTTAGGATCCCATAACACAGAGATTCTGGTTAACCAAAAAAAGGAACTACAATGGAGACTATAGGTAGACCTCAACATTAACCACTGATCCCCAAACATCCCCAGATCCTAGCCCACATCTTGCACTACACATCCAAGACCCCGGCCCACTTGATGTGCTTGCCCATGCCAGCGACTGTCAGGGACTCGCCAGCAGTGCCTGCCTGCACAATTGTGGCCGTCGAAGAAATCGTTATTCAGATCTCAGTTCCCCGCGGCAGCCCTTGCCGTGACACAACGGCATTGACAAGTTCATACGTCATATGCATGGAAGGGAGTCTAGAAGCACGCCCCTTAACAAGCGGCGCAGGTTCTTGAAGGGAGCATGATAGCTATCCTAAGCCACTACGCCCTTTAGTTAGTAGGGAATGGAGGAATGGGGTACAATTATAGCTACTATTACTACCATTCTTCCATTCCCTACGCCTCCCTAAACCCTAAACCCTAAAACACCATGTGCTTTGGAACTTTTGGGCTGAAGCCGTGGGTTTTAGCGAGGCCTAGGCCTAGGAGGTTGTGGAGCGTTCCCCTCTGCTATGCCCACCTGCTGAGTGCAAACTGAGCTACATCTTGTCTGTGGTTTATCATCTTGTATTTCTTTAGGGCTTTTAGGGCTTATAGTTATAGGTTTATCATCTTGTATTTCTTTAGGGTTTTTAGGGTTTATAGGTTTATCGGTCTATCATCTTGTATTTCTTTAGGGTTTAGGGTTTTTAGGGTTTATGGGTTTATCATCTTGTATTTCTTTAGGGTTTAGGGTTTATAGGTTTATCATCTTATATTTCTTTAGGGTTTAGGGTTTTTAGGGTTTATGGGTTTAGCATCTTGCGGAGTCCAGTTTTCTGCTCCAGCTAGACGAACTTTAACTAGATCCTGACTCGACTCCTCGAGCCGGAGCGATGCACACACACACACACACACACACACACCCGCACACGCACGCACGCACGCACGCACACACACACACACACGCACATTTGAGTGTGTGTGCATATACAATTACAACTATATACACACATTCAGTTATTGATGTATGCATATATGTGTTGCTTGAGTGTAAGGCCCACTACGGTCTCCCGTCAGCCCGAACCAGAGCCTCAATCTTAACAGTAGCAGCATCAGCAATAAGGTACACCTTTGGAATAGGTACACCCTCACATCGGTGAGAGGCTTGAAGCCTCAAAGCACACTTTTTGTCACAAATGCTGGGAGGCAGGGTAGTCCTAAACAGTGAGGACTTTAAACTCTTAACACGACATCCTACACCAAAGAAACCTATACCACCTGAATCCCAAAGCCTAAAGCCTACCTTTGGTTAGTAGGGAATGGAAGAATGGTCGTAATACAGTAGTAGTTATAATTGTACCCCATTCCTCCATTCCCTACTAACCAAAGGTAAGAAAGTCTAAAACAACAACCCTAATCGCTGGCTCAAGCAAACCGTATAAATGCCCGGGTCCCAAAGCGAAGCCAGGAGACAACCGGTGCTAGCAGCTTGGCGCCGGAGAGCATCTCCTTCTCCTGTGGGGCTTAATGTTTAGAGTTTAGGGCCATATAGGGTTTGGGGATTAGGGAGTAGAGCTCCCTAAACCCTAAACCCTCCCTATTAGAGTTCAGGGTCTAGGGTCCCCCTAAACCCTTTACCTAAAGCCACGGGTCGTCGAGATTTTCTGAGGCTCCAAGCATAGCCAGACAAGTAATGTTAACAGTACATAATACTACCTGCTTTGAGATAAAGACACTGTGAATGGGACTATTTGGAACCGCAGGGCTTTGCTCCAACTGCGTGCCAGCTTTGCAAAGATCGCGGTTTTCGGGCATGAGCCTATACTCTCTACCTGTCCTAATCACCCAACATAGAGGTTTAGGGTCACTTATGCAACATTGGGGATCCCCGGTTCTAACTGCTTGCACTGAATTTACCTATCCTATGATCCTTAACACTCGTATTGAGCTGACGCTACGACGTGACAACTCGTGCGATATCAGCCAACTGCCATGTCGCTAAACCTTCGACTCTTAGCCCTTGCGACTTCTGCTCAGGAAGATCGTCGATTGGTGGTTTTGAGTTTTCGGGATTAATGGACTTGAGGTCGTGGAATAAAGCGCTTCATTATGGATGTATGCTTCGGGAATTATGGGTTAGGGTGGGGGGAACCCAACGTGAAGACTGTTGTGCTTACCGATTAAAATGTGGTTCCCTTTTCTCGTCAATCAGTGAGATCATAGGATCCCAACCACAGAACATGGTTTACCAAGAAAAGGAACAACAACGGAGACTATAATGACCCTAAACCCCAAAGTAGTTTGATAGATGCCTTATAGGACCCTGAAATGAACCCAATAAACCCGTTTAGATCCTGTCAAGAAAGCTTAAACATATGTTCAGAAGACCTGTCAAAGGAATCCAATTCCGACGATTAAGGGCCCCATTTTGAGATTCAGTGGGCCTTCTCCTGCCCTAAGCCTTAAACCCCTAAACCCTTGTAGCCCAGGAGCCCTGAAAGGGTCCGGTTCACGGTCCTTCTCTTGGAAGGCTTGATACATCTCCATCTCCACTGAGGTGATCGTGGCCTCCTGTCCACCAGCGCTTCGGGTTTAATGTAAGGGCCTTAATAATACCCCAAGCACCAAACTTTTCTTGAAACGCCCCCTTAAGGGATCCACATTCCGGATCCTCCCAGAGATCGCCTGGGGTCTGGTTATTTGGGTACACGAACCCTCAAACCCCAAACTCTAAGTAGGGAGTCTTTGAAAAGGCCTTCTCGGCGAACAGGCCGCCGTAGAGACCCAACCTCGACCCGAGGTTTCGGTGTGTTGTAGGGTTTAGGGTTTAGGGTTAAGGTGATGGAAGTTGTAGGCTTTTGGGGTTATAGGGTTTAGGGCCTAAGGGGTTATTGTCAGAAGGGTTCAGGGTCGTATCAGCTGCAGAGTTGATATAGGGCCTTGGGGTGCAAACGATACAGGGTTTCGTGGCTATTGGGCTAAGATGGGTCTGGGGCTTTCGGGCTATAGGGTTTAGGGGCAAAGAGGTCGTAATTAGGGTCTAAGGGGATAAATAAGCTTCGGGGTGAAAGTTTCGGGGGGGGGGATGATCGGAGCTTAAAGGTTTTTGCATCCGAGGTCGGGCCTTTACTTACTTTGGGTTGTGGGGTGTATGCTTTAGGGCTGAACATTTCTGAGATTGTGGGTTGCGGAGGTTGGGTTTGAGGTTTTCCTTTGGCGATCCAGGGAACCAGGGGTTCAAGTTCAGCCAGGTGAGGTTAAGGTACATGAGCTTGAACAGGTTCCGGGTGTAGGTTTCGGGATTGAAGGTCAGCTCATGGAGCTAGCCCTACGGGTCCATTTGTCCAAACTGTTTTTTCTTTGGCCTCGAGGCACTGTACCTGTAAAGTGATTACTTTAAAGCCCAAGTATACACCACACAAGTACATGGACCCTTACACTCCAGACTCTAAAGCCCTTATACGACCCGTAGGAAATTTTTAAAGGGACCCTTAACTGTGACGTGAAACGCGGTTAGAGAACTTTCTTGGCAACCCAATAGAAACCTCAGAGAACCCCATGCAGAACCCAACAAACCCTCACCCCTAAACCCTAACCCCTAAACCCTAACCCCAAACCCCTAACCCTACCCCAAAACCCCTAACCCCAAACCCCACATCCCCAAACCCCAAACACCAACCGCTAACCCCAAGACGGTTCGTACAGAAAGAAGCTGCCAGGTCACGGATACTCCTGAAGGAGCTTGGGCGCGGCCGGACCGTTGGCCGACAAGGCGGCGCACCTTGCAAGGGGTTTAGGATTGCTTCGGGGTTTAGGGTTGGTTTGGGGTTGAGGGTTTGAGGTTTAGGGCTTAGGGTTTAGGCTATGGGGTTTGAGGTTTAGAGTTTAGGGTTCGGGGTTTAGGGTTTAGTTCACGGTTTTTTTTCTGAACGCCTTTTTCCGTCCGCAGAGACAGAATCCCTTCAAGGGAAAGCGGCCACAGTTCCCTCTGGCTTCAAGTGTCTACTCCTCGGTGTTGTGGTCCGTCTCAATCAAGTGCTGCCCTCCAGTCCGCCCCTCATCAGCAAGACCTTGCCCCTTGTGAATTGTTTTAAATTTAAAACAATTCACAATGTTTTAAAATTAAAACAATTCACAATGTTTTAAATTTAAAACAATTCACAATGTTTTAAATTTAAAACAATCCTCGACAGGAACCATAGCCACTTCCAGACAGTCCCCATGCAAGAAGCCGTCCTGATCGGTGGCGACAGTATTCACCGGCGAGGTCTCCAGGTCAGCCAGGGACAAGAGGGTCGCATGCTGGGTGTCAGCAGTGGTCACCGGTTTAGCGTTTAGGCTTTTGCAGGAGTTTCTATAGGGCCTACGGTTGTTTTATGCGCAATGGAACAGACTCAACGACCATCCCCACCACATTGGGCCTATGGTTTAGGATTCGGGGATTGCTATACGGTTGTTTCATGCTCTTTCAGGGTTTTTGGAAACCGACGTGGGTAAATATGTCTTCTATTGGAATTTTACAAGCTCATCATCGATTAGCTTATGAGCTTTCAGGGCTCTGGCTAGGGCTTCAGTGCATCGGTGTTCAAAGGTTTACGGACTTAGGGTTAACGATTCAGGCAGTTGTTGAGGGGTCCTCGATCGAACTCGGCGAACTCGGCCTTGGCTGAAACTGAGGCCCTTCCCCTTCTTTCGGGGTACCGAAACTTAGTCTTGTACCTGGCGCATGTCAACATAGGATGCTATGCCGATACACGATTTGTACTTGGAGGTTCACGGGTAGTTACAAGTGGGCGTATAAGTAGGATAGCTATAGCTATAATCCATACTAGGGAACTTACACCCCCACATACAATTACCCTAAACCTTAAATCCTGGAGAACCCTTAAAGGAACCCTACTTATAACCCAACATACGTGAATCTCCGAGTGGGGCTTGTGAGGTGGGACTCTGAGTCTTAAATCTGCGGGTTGAGACGCTGACCCTACGGTTGATGGTATAAACCCTGCATTTCCCAAAGGGTCCTAGGCACTGTTCTGGGGGATACTTCCCCAAATCTTAACAGAAGTTCCGAATATAGAAACCCTACATTCTGCCATATAGAAACTTAGGACCCTTTGGGTTGCCTTAATGACTCTAGGCTATGGGAATTATGGTATATTCCTTATTATGGGTAATGCAGGCTTTGTATCATCAACTGTAGGAGTCCATGTCCACCTACCCAGCCTGCAAAAGGACTGCTGTAAGGTTTAGGGTTTAGGGTTTAGGGGTTGTATATACCCCTAAGGGTCCAAGTGGTCCTTACTTGTGGTTTTTGATATCTGGAAAGGCCCTAAAATCCTAAAAGAGGGAGTACTTGGACCCTTTGGGTACTATATAAGTTCCACAAGGACATGGACCTTTAGGGTGATATGATCGATCAAAGTTGAAGGTTTAGGGCTTAGGGTTACTGGCACATGCTACACAGCACTGAAATCCTAAGGACCATGTATCTATGGGGGATACTTCTGCGAATCATGAGAATGATTGTTAGTATATCAAGAGATAGAGAACATATATCCAGACAGACAGGTCGACCAGTCAAGATAGACTAGGCGAATGTGGTGGATAGACTGCCAGGCCAAGGGATCATGTACATATGTGCTATATGCTTTGGCCGTTCAACCATAATTTTAAGACACCCCCGTCCGTACCGTACTGACAGCAACTGTATCCCTCTGAGCTCCGTGCAAGGCAGTGTGGCCGGAGGCATCTGCGACATTGAGGGTTCCCGCCGCCTTCGTCGCAGAAGCTTCACGCCACTCTGTAAACATGTCGGGTTTAGGGCTTAGGAATACCCTCTAAACCCTGATCCCCAAACCCTGATTTGGATGACTGGGACCACGCGGTTCCGCATATGGGGACCTTGGGTGTTGGAATCCGGCATTTCATCATGGTCTCGTCCGCTTGCCGAAGTATGCAGCTGGCTCAAAAGTAGGCTCCAAACGATGGGAACTTTTCGTTCTACCTATAGTCTCCATTGTAGTTCCTTTTTGTTGGTTAACCAAAATCTCTATTATGGGATCCTAACCATAAAACTGGTCAACCAAAAAAAGGAACTACAATGGAGACTATAGGTAGACCGGCACCTAAACCCTAAACCCTAAACCCCTAAACCCTAAACCCCTAAAACCGTCAGACTTCGGTTCGGGCCCTAGGGTTTATACTGATCCTGCAAGCAGACTTGGCTTCCACCGGAGCCAGAATCCGAAGAGTCCGTGGGTTCTATGGGGGTACTACTCTTCGGGTACCATAAGGGAATCGGGTAGAAGGCTCCATGTATCCTAATGGTATATACTTCGGCCCCGAAATACCTATATAGGGACTACGTTAAGGCCAAAATATATACCAGATGAGTACATGGACACTTTTCCCAGAAAGTTCTAAAGGTCCACGTAGAAGGAACCACTCTAGGAACCCTTAAGGGTACCCTGAAGGGATCCTATGAGTCCAGGGGCCCTAAATCCTAAACCTCTAAACCTCTAAACCCTAAACCACTAATCCCCTAAACCCCTAAACCCCTAAACCTCTAAACCTCTAAACCCTAAACCACCAAGCCCTAAACCCCTAAACCTCTAAACCCTAAACCCAAAACCTTAAACCACTAAACCCTAAAACCTAGGAACCCTCAAGTCTAGGGAACCCTGAAGGGATCCCTCTACGAGTCCCTAAATCCTTCAGGGCTCCAAAAAGCGCATAAGCAAAAATTAGGATAGAGGCGAGGATCTGGGTTGGGAGGCTTTTGTGTTTGGGATTTGGGCTTTAGTGTTCAGGGATCAGGGTTTGGAGGCTTTAGTGTTTATGGGATAGGGTTGTCAAAGGGCAAAAGGAGGGACCCTTAATGGGGACCCCTACACTATAATGGGCAATAGAATGGGTCTATAATGGCTATATTAAGGTTCTATACCTAGGGGTCCTTCTTAAGGGTCCCTCCTTTTACTCTTTGGATAGGGATATCCCATATAAACCCCCTTATAATGAAGCCCAATAGGGTAGGGATATCCCTCTAAACTGCTTATGCTTATGTGCTTTTGGGGGTCCCTAAGACCCTAAACCCTAAACCTAAAACCCTAAACCCTAAACCTTAATCTTGAGATTGCCTGCTCCGGCAACCTCTAGGACTCATGGACATAATTATTTCTGGTGATATTGCTGTGATTTTGGCTGTGATTTGATCTGTGGTTTTGCTGTGATTTCTTTGTGATTCCAAAATTTGGCTGTGATTTGGACTGTGATTTGGCTGTGATTTTTCTGTGATCTGAAAATGTGCTTGTGATTGGGCTGTGATTTCGCTGTGATTTTTCTGTGATTTGGCTGCGGAGGCCGGTTCCCGAATCACAGCCAAATCACAACAAAGTCACAGCCAAATCACAGCCGAATCATAGGGGCCAGGGGTTTAGGCCGGATCCTAGCTCCGCGCTGTGAGTTGGCTGCGGAGGCAGATTCCCGAATCACAGCCAAATCACAGCCGAATCATAGAGAAGGCCGGATCCTATCTGTGATTTGGCTGCGGAGGCGGGTTCCGAATCACAGCCAAATCACAGTCGAATCACAGCCGAGGGGTCCAGGCCGGATCCTAGCTCCGGGCTGTGAGTTGGCTGTGATTTTGCTGTGATTTGGCTGTGATTTTGCTGTGATTTCGCTGTGATTTGGCTGCGTAAGCGGGTTCCTGAATCACAGCCAAATCACAGCAACATCACAGCCAAATCACAGCCGAATCACAGCCAAATCACAGCAAACAGCCAAATCACAGCCGAATCACAGCCAAATCGCAAAATAAATATTTTGCACATCCTAGAGGTTGCCGAGCATTGGCAGTCTCAACCTTAATCCCTGGGGTCCCTAAAACCCTAAACCCTGAACCTAAAACCCTAAACCCTAAACCTTAAACCCTAAACCCTAAACCTTAAACCCTAAACCTAAAACCCTAAATCCTAAACCCTAAACCTTAAACCCTTGGGTCCCTAAATCCTACAACCCCAGGAACCGGACCACCGCCTTGGCAGCCGTGAGAGCGGCCTGGAAAGCCACAGCACGGGGATCCTTGCCACCTCGGGGGGTCTTAGGTTTTTGGAGTTTAGGGGTTTAGGGTTTAGGGGTTTAGGGGTTTAGGGGTTTAGGGTTTAGGGCTTGGGGGTTTAGGGTTTAGGGTTTAGGGGGTGCCCCCAAAACGAAGCTATGTCGGTGTACAAAAGGGTTCAAAGGTATGTGGCATGTCTACCCAGCAAGGTAGGTCTTCTGACTTTGCGGCTTAATTACTTGGGTTCGGAACCGGAGTCTTCGGAGAATCTTTCCGTCGAGTGGTTTGTGCGCAGCGGCTTACAGGCCTAGGCTTTCGGTCATGGCTCTTGCGCGGAAGAACCATCAATTGGGAATAATTGGGATCTGAATCGGTTCACCGACCGCTGACCAGTCGAACGGATTGGCATAACCCGGCTGACATCGCCGTGCGGATCAAGAAATGAGCGTGAGTTGTCTAGGGATTTGGGGTTTACAACAGGGAGTTGATTCGTTAGCACGGGTATTGCAAGCAAGGACACTGTGCTGAATCATAGCTTCAAAAGAAACAGAACGTAATATCAAAATTCGCAAGAGTGCAACCAAAACCTCAAACTGAAAGCTTTGATCCAAAGTTGTTATCCGGCCAGCCTCAAAACTGCGAGCACTGCACTTCCCGAAACTCTCACGTAAAAACTCTAAATGCTCAACCCTGAATCCTGGACCCTAAAACCTACGGTGTCTGGCGCAATGCAACCATATCTGCCTTCGCGAAGGCTTCCAGACCAGTTGCTCGGGCCTCCTGCCCACAGCAGATCCAGAGCATCATGTCCGGGGCTTAGGACTTAGGGTTAAAGCTTTTGTTGTAAGGTTTGGGGTTGGGGGTGTAGGCTTATCAGGGTTAAGGGTTTCAGTTGCTCCTCGAGGGTGCCTTCTAACACGGGTACCATGAGGGTAAAGGGTTTAGCTTGCAGATGCTATCAGGGTTGAGTTTAGGTTTCAAGGATAGATGCTGACGACATGAGATGGCATGGGTTGGGGTATAGGTCTCGTTGAGAATCATTTCAAAGCTTGAATTCGAGCTTCGGGCTGTCGACGAACTACGACAATGGCATGCGGGGATGGTGTGTTCCGGGCGCTAGGGATCTATGTCGTGGATGTTCGTACACTTGGGTGTCGATCTGGGAATGGGTGTTTTGACAGGAGCTGCGGAACACGGAAGCACAGTGAGACAAAAACACTCACGAGAGCAGTTGTTCGGGACTAGTTTTGCATGCTGGGTTAAGGCCATCAAACCAAATGCACAAGCTCAAATCTTAAACAGCCCTGGATGGACCAAATTGCATACCTCGGCTCTGCCTGCAGTGGCAAGGTGCAGGGCAGTACGCCCATCAAACCTGGGGAAGAGAGAACCAAATCTATGGATAACCAGACCGGACAGCGATTTAGGGTTCAGCGTTTAGACTGCCGGAGACGCGGCAAGGGCTTTAGGGCTTGAGGTTGAAGTAGAGTTTAGGGCTCATAGGCCAGCTCCCACAAGGACATGATACTCTGAGCCATAAACGCTTTTCTTGCGTCATTTACTGCTTTCTGGCATGCCTTGGAAATTGAAACGTTTGCTGGTACCACTGATCGCCAAGATAGTCGGACACAACCGTCACGAGGAATCACTACTACTGGTGCCAGCTGGTACAACAAGTTCGGGTAGTACTGGCAGATCAGAAATACTGAATTAATTACTCCTCCTTCTCCTCCCCCTGCTGCTGCTGCTGCTGCTACTGCCGCTGCCACTGCGCGGTCACTACCGGTGCCACTCCCACTCCACTCCTACTGCTGCTGCTGCTGCTATTACTACTACGACGACGAGGACGAGGACGAGGAAAACGACGACTACTACTACTACTACTGCTAGTACTACTACTACTACTGTTACTACTACAACTACAACTACAACTACAACTACTACTACTGCTGCTGCGCTGCTACTGCTACTGCTACTGCTACTACTACTACTACTACTACTACGACTACAACGACGAGTACGACGACTACGACTACTACGACCGCTACGACTGCTACGACCACTACGACGACGACTATGACTAGGACTACAATTGCACTACTACGACTGGACAACCCCCGACGAGACGACGACTACTACTGCAACTGACCGACCCCACATGTCTCAATCCCTGCACTCCGATCCCTCAACCCCGTACGCAAAGCCTTAATGAAGACCATTGCCGTCAATTCCGCCCTACTTACCAAGTTCCCAAAGTACCAGCCCCGAATCCTTAATCCCAGCCATCAAACCCAAAACCCTAAACCCCAAGTCCCTAAACCCCTCAGCCCTAAATCCATAAACCTTAAACCGCAAATCCCTNATAGTCTAGGGTCATTTAAGGTAATGCAGAATTTAGATCATCAACCTAGACCCTAAACCCCTAAACCCCCCCCCCCCCCACCTCCCACAAGAGCCACAACCCCCTAAACGCGGGTCTTCCTGTGTATCTTCTTCCCCCCACATTCCCAAAGGGTCCATGTACCATTAAAGTAGGTACTTCGTAGGTACTTGGGCCCCCCAAAGTATATACTATACTATTACTTGGACCCTTTTGGATTTCAACCTTTCTTGACCAACTTCAGCGTTGCTCGACCGGACGGGGGGCTGGCGGACGGCGGCAGCGCCAGGGGAGGCAAGGCGTGCCACAACATTCTGAGGGAAGTCGCGAGTGCTTTACAGGGAAGGGGAAGGGGCCAGGGTTGGGTTTGGGTAGGGTTTAGGATTTAGAATTAAGTTTAAGGGTGTAGGGTTTAGGATTTACAATTACTATATGATCGCATTTAGGATTTAGAATATTTCGCAGTACTATGATCGCATTTAGGATTTAGAATTAAGTGTAAGTGGAGTGTAGGGTTCAGGGTGGAGGATAGATCTGGGGTTGGGAGCCTTTGGAAGATTGGGAGCTCTAAGTCTCCATTTGCCCAAGTGGGTGGTCGTCAAAATTATGGTCCCTTTTTGAGTCCCTAAACCCTAAACCCTTTTTGAGTCCCTAATATAGTACGGCACCTAATATTTAGCGTGCCCGAAAAAGGGACCAAAATTTTGACAACCACCCAAATAGTAGCAGATAGTTTGGGCCCAAATACCGACATGTCTGCCGCTCCTCGGAGAGAGGGACGCCCTTTTGCTGGACGGCGAGGGCCAGCGGGGTGAAGCCGAAGAGCGTGGAACTTTTCAAGGCTGCCTGTGCGAGCTTCTTCAAAGGGGGAGCAGGGGCGTGTGTACTTAGGATTCAGGAGATTGTAGGGCTTCTTTGGATATTATTTGAAGGATGTTGAAGACTTTCTTGGTTTGTGACTGGCATTTCGCTCTGCACCGTGCCGCAGAAATGCTGGTTTTCTCGACTGTTCTGGGAACAACTTCTACTTGGAGCCCATGCTGCGAGAAGCCACTCCATACCTAGACTCCCCACTTATATCTCGTCATTTTGCCAAATGCCGACTATCAGAAGGACCGTGAGGGGTGGCCTGGCAACGCCCTCAACACTCATGACTCCAATCAGGCATTGTACTTCTAGACCGTACAATGTACCGCCGTTTCTAGTTTCTAGGATTCTAGGATCACCTGCATTATGGCTAGAATCCTACAGTTACGCCCAAAGAAGGACCAATAACCGTGGACCCTTAACCTTAAACCCCAAACCCTAACCCCAAACCCCTAAACCCCTAAACCCTACTAAATCCCTAAACCCCAAACCCTAAACTCTTAAACCCTACACCCCCCAAATCCTAAACCCTGAACCCCACTACATTGCAGGTCGCGGTAGCCCGCCTCCAGATTGCCTCTCTTCACCAGCCTGAACAGGTCAATCCATAGGTTCAGGGCTCAGGGTTTTTTGGGGTTTAGGGGTTCTAGCTTTAGGGTTTAAGGGGTTTTGGGGTTTAGAGTCTAGGGTTCAGGGTTTGGGGGTTTAGAGTTTAGGGTTCAGGGTTTTGGAGATTGGAGTTTTGGGATTTGGGTTTGGGGCTTAGGGTTTGGGGCTTTAGGCTTTTAGGGTTTAGGGATCTAGGGCTTTTAGGGTTTCAGGGCTTTGCATCTACCGGGTTCCTGTCCGGGTATGATATAGGGGCCTGAATCCTTGCAACAGGGTTTGGAAGAAAATGCTGTTGGCATTTATGTCCATTGAGCTCCGATCTGAAGCAACGAGCTCAGAGAGCTACGGGGTTTTGAAGCCGCAAAGTCTTTGGGGTGTCCTTGGGTTTAAGCTTAGGGTTAGGGTTTCTTCGGGTTCAGGGCTCAGGGCTTTAGTGTGCCCCTTGGATGCAGAGCTGATACTTAAAGTAGAAACCAGAAAGTTGGAACATTATTCTCCTCCTGCCCTTCAGGTAAAGTATAGGGGATCCCAGCACCAATCATCCTAAAACCATGTTCCAACTTTCTGGGATTCACTATAGGGTTCAAGTAGTGTTCTTATTGCCCCTTCAGGGTGCCTGGACACAGAAGAAAAGCATCAAGTTGTGTCAATATTTTTGAATATGATCTACACCAGTCTCCGCAACTCCGTGTTCTAGAAGCATTCATGCCGCAACGAGAAGATCCTGTCAGGCCTGGTGCGAACCCCGCAAGTGTAAGCGCTGCGGTGGTCCCTATAGACAGCCTTGGCCACAACACTCGGGCTGCGAGTGCCCGTCTCGTACAGAAGACTCGAGGGTTCGCTGGCCGAGGCTATGCGGCATGCGGTACCCAAGTAGCCAGTGTTCAGGGCGCTGAGCAGATCCTTAGCCACTTCCTGCAGGTCTCCGATCTCGCGCACTGCGTTCACGAGCCGTGCATTCTCTGGCTTCGCAGTCGGCCGCATGACGAGTCTGCCCATAGTCTTCGTGATCATGCTCTGAAACTTTTCCTCCGGCATGTCTGTGAGGACAGACGGCGCATCTTGCAGTGAGAAGCCAAGTGTGGACTTGTCGCCCAGCACCATTAGAGAGTTGCTCGATTTCCGCATTGGGACCAGGAAGATGTGGGCAATAGTGTGCATGCATGTCACCTCATGCATTAGCCACCTCTTCCCAGAAAAACCTTGAAGCTAAACCGTTAACCCTTAACCCCTTTGTGAACCTCCAAAACACAGTAAAGCCTGAAAACCGAAAGCCCCTGAACTTTAGGGTTCCTGTGGGGCTCCTTTAAGGGATCCTTTTCCTATATATTTTTTTGGGGTTCCTGAACAGGTTATAAGGGTTCCTATAAAGGTTTACGGGGCTCTGCGTCCGAAAAACTCCTCCAAGAACCATGCCACGCTCGGTGAGTCACCACTCCTGAGCAACACACACGCACGCACACACATTTGTTATGTATAGACAGGCAGGCAGGCAGACCAACAAACAGACATGCTTGCCACACCTACACTCACACGCAGGTGCACCTACATGGACATGGTGCCAAGCTGCTGGATGAGGAACATGAGCGGCGTAGCGAGGCCAACACCAGGATGGTACTTGAAGTAGACTTCCTGGGTTAACCAAACGGTTCGGAACGCAAAGCAAAGAGTGAGAGTCTCCAAAATAAATGAACGGATAAATAAACATATTATATATATAAGCAGGTCTGTGTGCATATATATATATAAAAACTCACCTGACTATCTATATGTAAATCTAGACCTGTACCTATATCTAACTATATCTATATCTATAAATATCTATATCTTCTTCTCTATCTAGCTAGCTAAATGTTATTATTATTGCCACTGTTATTGTCTATGTACATGATATGTATATATATATATACACATACATGTATATATGTATGTATGCATGCATGCATGCATGCATGCACGTATGTAAGTGTGTATATATTATTGTATATATACATATATATATATATATATATTGACACGCTCAGCCTAAGACCGAGCTTCAAGTTCAAGGTTCGAACAGGTGTTTTTGGGGGCATGGTATACCATATCTATTCATATCTATTAAAAAAGAACATTAAGTGCTAGGGTCAGTGGTTATTCAGGCATCTGCAAAAAAATAATGAGGCTTTCCTTCGAGCCAAGGGGCTTGCGAGTGGGCGGGGACGCTGCGATCAAGGACATCCTCCGAACGAGCTCGAGGACTTTAGAGCTTTGGCTTATAGCATTTAAGTTCAGGGTGCATAGGGGGTTTAGGGCATTGCTGCGTATAGGCTGTTTCCCTAATTGTTCTGCAAGGAGTCTAGGGTGCAGGGCGCAGGGGTGGGTTTCAATAGGACGTTGCAGGGCTTTAGGGGAAACACAACCAAAACCCAATGGCCTCTGTCTGTGTGTAGCTTACATAGCCACAAACCCTACACAACCTCAAAAGCCGTGAAAAGGCCCAAATCTAATGACACAACTTTCGCCGTCATCTCACACAGGCCACAAGCTCTAACCCTAGACCCTACACCCATTACCGTAGCCTCTAAACCCTCAAACTGCCTTGTGGGGCGGAAACACCGACCAGATCGTGGACGACAGCTTCGGAGGCAGCGTGGGAGGTGTCTTGCTAGCAATCGGCTTCTCGATCTCCTTAGCTGAAGGGCTTAGGGGTACGGTCTCGACTAGAGTTCTAAGAAATGGGTTCTGGGTTCTTATCAGGGCTGTTGTAACGGAACGGTTTGTAGGGTTTTACGATACTTAGTCTCCGCAAATCATGAGCGGTCTATAATGGCGATACTGGTGTGCTGAACAGGGCTTCATAAGGGAAACTTAGTTTGAACAACTTAAAATTTATGAGGGCTTTAGAAAAGACTCAACTAAAGTTGTCAACATAGGGGTATGCAGTACACGCTGAGATGTTGCTTTTCGGTGCTGTACGGCTAGCCGAGGGACCATGGTCAATAGATAACACTGTTATACACAGCTTCAGCTGAAAGCTCGGGACCTGACCAAACCTGAACAGCAAAACTCAGGCTTTGCAAGGGCCATCAAAACAGGACCCCTATTTTGCTACCACATGTACCACACACCCCATGCTGACTTCCGGCTTCAAGGACATTGAAACTCTGTGGTTCAGGATTAAACTACGATGCAGCTAGAGGAGGTCCCGAAGATCCCAGATAAGCACTGGGGTTCGGGTCTACGGCGTCAGGTTCCTATGACTCTTCGAAGGGGAACTCTCATAAACCCCAAACATCTAAACCTTGAGGCCGAATTACCTTCCTAAACAACCTGATGTACCCACGTTTAAAGACTGCAAGACCTTTTGCTCGGGGGACCTTTTCCATCCCAGCGCAGACAACAGCAACCTACACCCTGCAACCCAAATCCTATTATAAGACCCTTTTGACAAAAAGGGCATCACTCCCCAATCTGCACCATAATCCTCGTGCGACCCCGAGCTGCGTTCCAGGGCTTCTCGAGCTCGCCAACCTGCACCAGGAGGTCTGCACCGGCCTCGGGGCGCTTCCAGATGCTTCGGGCTGACAATTTTGAATCTTTTGGCCTAGAAGGTGGAGATGCATACTGCCGCGACCGAGATACGCGACGTGTCATGTATACTCTCACCATGCAGTGCGCTTCTTCGGCAGGAGCTTTAGCAATCCCTCAAAGCGCCACCCCTGCCACTAGCGAACTTCCCCTCCATTCAGATGCTTGGACTACCTTACCGCTGCACCTTTCGGCGGCACCGTTGTAGCTTGCATTGTCGGTGGCACCGCTTCACCTTTCGACGGCTTCGGTGCACTTTTCGGTGGCACCGCTGCAGTTGTAACCTTCGCTTTAGCTGGCGCCGCTTCACCACATCTGGGGAGCGCGGCATGTCAGCAGGTCGGATAGAATGACCGCCTGCTTAAGAAACAGCTCACGCTTACTCATCCGCCGCTTCCGATCTGCAAAGCCACGAAACTCCAAATAAAACCCTGCCCAGGCTATCCTCCCCTATCCATCCATGAAAAGCCACCTCGTCGAAACCCAAATTCGTACACTGCCACAAACCAGGTCAAAGCCCTCAACACGCATCACGAGCCAAATGTACCTATACAGGGACGACTTTCAGGCCGAATTATGTACTGCTTGAATACATGGGCCCTTAGGGAAAGGGACCCTGATAGTAGGATAGTGGCCCTCTAGGTAGGTTCCTGTGTAGCCCCTTTATAGTCAGGGTACCCTTTTTCCTACTATTCGGTTTCATAAGGGGACCCTGAAATAACAAGGGCAAAAGGAACCTAGCCATTAAACGAAGCCTATCAGCCCGGAGCCCTGAACGATGAGCCCTGAACCCTACCTGGACCATCCTCTAGTAACCCTTTGGTTTAAGGTTCTTTAGTATGGTTTCCTTGTATTTTGGTTATTTGTTTTTTTTTTAAGCGTGGTTTCCTTGCTTTTTGTCCTTTAACAAGTACGTTATTTGGGGCTCTTTAGTGTGGTTTCTTTCTATAAGTCCCTGAATATTTGGGGTAACGGTGTTGCATCAAGCTGCGACATCCATGATCCACTTGAGGAACTTCTGGAAGTCGTTCCGGCCAGCCTGGGACATCAAGGGTCCTATAAGTCATAGAGAGTAGGGGACTATACTTCCTGAAATAGGCCTTAGTAAGTTACGGTTTAGGGGTTTAGGGTCCCTCTAACGAGTCCTTTCAGGGTACCATACGGCTTCGATTTCGCGACACAAGAAAGCGTTCATTTACGGGATCCCGTGAGGAAAGTTTTGTAAGCACAAACCGCCTCCATTGTTTGAGGGTTTGGGGGTCAAAGGGTCGGAGGCTTGGGGGCTTAGTAAACCCCTAAACCCTAAACCGGGTTTAGCTTGACTTAAGCAAAATTGGGGTTTCCTAGTAAAGGTCAAACCCCGAAGCTTGAAATCCCACCCTGAACCCACAACCCTAAACATGAAATTTTACGGCTCTATATTCTCATCCCAGAACCCAGTCCGTAATCCTGAAGCCCGAGCAACAAACATTGATATGAGCGTCCGAAAGCCCTCAACTCAGGCACTGGATAGATCGAGTAGAGCTTTGCATCTGCCACACTCTAAACCCTAAACCCTAAGAGCTCGAGCTCCATGGGTTCTGGGAAAAACATGCAATTAGTCAGTGTCGAGGCTTCAAAATTGAATCGACACGGATGGAGATGCAACCACCGAACTGCCAAAACCCGAAGAAGCATGAAGGAACCCTAAACCCCTAAACCCCTAATGCCAAAACCCGAAGAAGCATGAACATCAACAAGGAACCCTAAACCCCAAACCCCTAAACCCCTAAACCCTAAACCCGTAAACCCGTAAACCCCTAAACCCTAAACCCCTAAACCCCTAAACCCCTAAACCCTAAACCCTAAACCCCTAAACCCCAAAACCCCAAACCCCTAAACCCTAAACCCTCAACCCTAAACCCCTAAAGCCCTAAACAGCTAAACCCTAAACCCTCAACCCTAAAGCCCTAAACAGCTAAACCCGAAACCGTGGCCCAAAGACCCAAAAGCCGGTTCAGAAATCCTGAGGCCTCACGCATCCTTTTGCAGTAGAAGCCCACAAAAGTTGGAAACCCCATAGCCTCAATCCTTAAGAGTAGTGTATGGGGAATCCCGGCACTATTTGGCGTTAGTCCGGTTTCCAACTTTATGGGGTTTACTGTGTCCCACGACAAATCATCTAAACAACGAGCTTTTCACTCTAAAGACAGCTAACAAAGCCCAAGAGTACGCAATGTAAGTATGAGCTCCAAACCCTAAGCCCAAAGGACCCTCAACCCTAAAACCCTAAACCCTAACCCGAAGAACCCTAAAACTCAGAAACGACAATGACGCAAAACACATGCTTAAAATCCTAAAACCCTACACCCTCTCTACCAAAAAGAACTTCAAATACACGTGCCGGAGCCGACCCAAAGGGTCCAAGTACCGTTATAATGGGTAATTTTTTGGGAACCAAAGTATATACACCCTAAACCCTAACCCAAAGAACCCCAAACCCTAAACCCTAACCCAAAGAACCCTAAACTGTAGACCCTAACCCAAAGAACCCTAAACCCTAACCCAAAGAACCCTAAACCCTGAACTCTAAACTCTAAGACAAAGTATATACTCTACCATTACTTGGACCGTTTGGGTGACCTCCTCCGTGGCCACGGCAGCTTGGAGCTCAGGCTCCTTGGCAGTGATCACCTTGGAGATTCAGTGCCGACATATACGTATACACACACATATATATATATATATACAAATATGTTATATATACATAATATATAATATGTATGCGTGCTGTGTATATATATATATATATAGAGTACATGTGTATTTGTATACACACATAAACTGAGAACATATGCCATTATTCATACATTTGGTTTGGAGAAGCGGGCGGCCTTGAGGGTCTGCCGGTTTTGAGGTCAGCATCCCCCAAAGGCTCCAGGTACCTACACAGATGGGTGGTTGTCACAATTAGGGCCCCTTTTTGGGTACCCTAAAGAATAGGTGCCGTATTATAATAAGGACCCTAATTTTGACAACCACCCACTTAGGCCTCAAAGCACCTGTATGGTAACCCCTTTAGGTGGGTTGCATTTGCATGTTGGCGAAAGGATTCCCGGAAGGGTCCAAAGGACCCTGTGCTTAGGTAACGGTACTTAGGTTTCGGATAATAGTTATGTAGGTTATTTGGGAGAGTATACGATTATTAGGTACTTGGATCCTTGGGATTCTTGGTAAGGTATGGCTCTTCAAGCTATGACAAATCTTTGCCTGATCTTGCTGGGTTCATCTCACGGGTAGTTTTTGTTTGAATTTTCGTGAAGGTTCGGGAAGTTTTCGGTAGTTTTCGGCAGTTTTTTGCAGGTTTTCGCAGTTTCGGGTCGATTTTGGTAGATTGCCGTAGTTTCGGGTAGGTGCTCTCCTTATTCGGTTGTTCGGGTCTCTGAGTGACATGTGGCTTCATGACTCCAGCCCCAGTCGGGGCTCAAAACGTAGTCTCCTAGACCCTAAGTCCAAACTTTCCGGCAGTTTGCAAGCTGCGGGTCGCAGGCCCTGACTCCCTCCCTGAGCCCAAAACTCGTTTGCAGGCCGAGGGTTTGCAGGCCATGGACTCCGGCCCTGAACCCAAAAGTCTTAGGCCCATGCAGCTTTCTTTTAGTGTTTATGTTAATTTGCAGGCTCAGGGTTTACAGTTTACAGGCCTTGGACTTCCACAATGCACCCAAAACCCTTAGCCCCTAGATTCTGACCAAATTAGGCAATCAAGTTTGAAGCGGAAAAACAAATACTTCCGAATCTTGCACAATATTTCCAAGTCATGCAAAATCATTCAAAATACTTCAGCTCTCTGTTCTCAGCCTGAAAACATACCTTCCTGAAGAAATACCTCAATTGCACTAATGAAAGGAGGGGCGGGCGGGGGGGGGAGGGGGGGTTAAGGATTTAAGGGTTTCCGGTTTAGGGGTTTAGGGTTTATGGTTTCGGTGGTCAGGCCTTGGCCCTATGACCACCAAACGACTGGAAATCCGGAAAACCTGCCCACCCACCCGATGCTAGCTGCACATGGAGACAAGTCTCAAACCTCAGGCAAAAACCATCGCCGAAAGGGCACCGCGCCCAACGCACACCCACCTATGTTCCTATCCAGGAGCCGATCGAAGCCCGAATAGAAACCTTACTTAGGAGGTATGTGAGAAGCAGGTGAACGGCACTTGTCCTAGCAGTGTGAAGGTTTAGGGCTCAGGTCAGCCACAGGTCCTGCTGGCGTTTTGGGGGGTTGCAAGTTGGACCCCATACCCAGAGACTCCAATATCCCTTAATTAAGGAATATACCTTAAATCATGTTAAAGACCCCAATTATAATTTAAGGTATATTCCTTAATTAAGGGATAATGGAGTCTCTGGGTAGTACAATGGAAATTAGCTTACACGGAGGTTTGCTCAACTGTCCGTGGACATTCATGGCGAAACACTCGCGCATTAGAGGGAATAGAGCCGCACTCAACAAAAAGTCCGAGCGGATTCCAGGAACACAAGAAGCGATCAAAGGTATGGTGACCCCAGGCAAGTCTTATGTTAGAGGGGCCTTGATGTTCATTATGCGGTATAGTGTTATACTTATAATATTAATATAGTTAGTTAGCATAAGGAACCGTAACAAATAATGTTGGCAAGTTTTTATGTAGGCTCCTATGTTAAAGTCATTTTGCGGCCCTACGAGGTCCTGCAGGAACCACAAGCAACTCGTCGCAGGTCCAAGTTACGTGGCGAATCTGCGACATCGTCGTACTCTGGCCTTGCAATAAGGGCCACGAGAGGATCGTACTACTAACTATCCCGACCCTTAATGTGAAATCAGAGCTTCTTGAAAACTAGACCCTGCAGGATTTGTTCTTGGGCGTCAGCTGTAGGATGCAAGGTCTAGGGAACTGCGTAAGTACAACATTTATGGTGTTTGGCATCGCGAAAGACTTTTGCAATTCGAGCTGACTCCTACACACCGTTCTGTGAGTCAGCCGCTTAACTTGTGCATGGCTTCAATGGCTATATGCCAGAAAGCATGATCATCGAGATCATCTATACCAGAGTTGAGGCTTTGTATCATGCAGTACTATAATGCGAGGTCATGCTGTGAAACACAAAACCAAGACCCCTGAAGTAAACCTTCTCACTACCATTTCATTGCTCCGAATAACTGTCCGTTCATCGTGTCAACGAGGTTCAGCCCAAAGTGCTTTTAACAGGCCACCAACATCGGTACGATAATTTCCCTGCACCGTCAGAAACCAAACCCTCTCCGAAGTCCAAGCATGCGTGCAAAATAGCCAGACCCCAGCTGACCCTTAACCCAAAGGGTCCAAGTACCATTATAGTAGGTACTCAGTAGGTATTTGTCCCCCAAAAGTATATACTACACTATTACGTGGACCCTTTGGGTAAGCCATAGAACCAAAGCTTCCCTCTCCTGTTCACAAAATCTTAAATTGAGACACGCATGAAGCTAGACAGCCCGAAGCCCCACAACAGGAACCCTGAAGCCTTAGAACCTAAACCTGCAAGCCATAAACTCCAAGACATTGAACCCGAACTCGCCGTTTCCATGAAGCCACCGGACATACATTCCCAAATCTCAATTATACGCCCTAAACTATATACCCTATACGCCCCATAAACCCTCAAGCCCCAATTCCTATAAACTCTCAACCCTCCTAAACCCTCAACCCCCTAAACCCTGAAACCCCCATAAGCCCTAAACCCCCTAAACCCTAAACCCATAAACCCCTAAACCTATAAACCCTCAACCCCCTACACCCTAAACCCCCTATAAACCCTAAAACCCCTAAACCATAAAACCCCCCATAAACCCTATAAGCCCCTGAACTGTCTGGTTCTTAGTAGGGAATGGGGGAATGGATAATGGAGACTGTTATTGGGGATTATATAGGACTACCATAGGGATCCATTCCCCAATTCCATGCCAAGAACCAGACAGTAAAATTAAAACATAACCCTCAACACTAAACCCAACCCCCTAAGCCCTAAACCCCTATAAACCCTATAAGCCCCCTAAAATTAAAACACTTTCCGGGCGTCTCTTGCTGGTGGCATCCTCGAGCTGCTTCTGAAGGTTCCGCATCTCCGCGGCCTCGAAGTTTGGGGGTTTCCGGAATTTCGGGGTACCCTATTTTGGGGTCCTTTCTAGCAAGGATCCTACTATTTAGGGTACTATATTAGGGAGAGCCCTTATTAGGGTTTAGGGTATAATGGGTATATAGGACCCCCCAAGGGCCCTTTAATAGAGTCTTTATGTCCCTTTAATCATGTGTATTTGGGGCATATTAGAGGGTAGTTGGGGGATCTATGGGAATCATAGGATTCTAGGGTTTACAGTTTTGGGGGCTTTAGGGCTTTAGGGTTTTCGGGGTTCAAGGGTTCGGGGTTTAGGGTAGTACGTAAAACTAGTCATACTAATAGGTGTTAATAGTAATAATACTACCCAGTAACTACCTATAGTCTCCATTGTAGTTCCTTTTTTGGGTTGACCAAAATCTCTATTATGGTATCCTAACCATAAAACTGGTCAACCAAAAAAAGGAACTACAATGGAGACTATTCGTACTACTAGTTTGGTATCTATAGGACTGCGGGACTGGGGTACCGAATAGTAAAAATAGAGTACTGTCGGGCGCGAAAAATTAGAATAGGGTGTGGGGGATGGGGGGTTGGGAGTATCTTGTTGTATAGCCATAACACTGGAGCCTGTGGAAACTACTGGTAATTAGCCAGACTTCTATACTATACTATATTACACTGTGCAGGTGTGGTCTACTAAACTGCTCAGTCAACGCAGAACTTTCAGTATTGCCTAAACCCCCAATTGCTTCATTAAACTTTGCGAATATCAAGCTAATCCTTAGGGTATAAAGATGCCCTCACAAACCCACGGTGGCCCTAAACCCGAAACCCAAAGCCCAAGGCGTTAAACCCGAAACCCTAAACCCAAGGCCCTGAACCCGAAACCCCATAGATCCCTTTATAGGACCCCTTCTAGATCCCTTTAAAGGAATACCTAACCCTAAACCCAAGACCGCAAAAAAATCAGAGACCCTGCCTTGGCTTCTCGGGTAGCACGCAAGGCGGCGATGGCCTGAGCACACGTGGGCTCCCAAAGGTACTTAGGGTTTTTCGGGTTTAGGGTCCAGGGCTTCAGTCTTCGGTTTAGGGTTTAGGGCTTTAGGGTTTAGCCAGAAAGGGGCAAATGTACCAAAATGGTATGTACTTTGGGTTCTAGGGGTACTAGTATGAGCAAAAGGCTGCCATACGGTTGAGGGTTTAGGGTATAGATGGGTCCATGTACCGAAATAGTGTGTACTTTGGCCTTGAAGTAATCCCTACAGAGGTACTTTGGGGCCACAGGAGAAATTCTTCTGGGGTAATTACATTGATTTTTCGGGTAGGGTTTTCCGAACTTTCCTGTAAGGAGCCTTTTCGTGCGATGCAAAGGGCCCTCCCTACCGTCTCGTGCTCCCGATGTGCTTCTTCCCTAGGCCCCTAAAACCTGAACCCTCAACCCGCAACTCTAAACACTCACTAAACCCTCAATCCTGTACCCTAAACCCTAAACCCCTAAACCCTAAACCCTCAATCCTCAATGCTGAACCCTAAACCCTGTTTCGAGCTCATTCTTAAAGGATCCTTCACGCAAGAAAGGCTTCTGGGTGAGGTTGAAGTGCTCCCAGGTCCGAGCTGGTTCCACAGCAGTAAGTTCTGCGAGTATTGAGTACGAGTATCCCCTTATGGTCCCTAGAAATGGGTTTAGGATTTAGGATCCCGTTATAGTCCCTATCAATGGGTTTATGGTTGAGTCCCTATAAATGGGTTTGGGCCTTAGGGTTTAGGATCCCCTTAGAGTCCCTACAAGTGGTATACTATACCATACCACTTTTGCTGGCTTGCTCAGGCTGCCTTGTAAAATTTGCACGTCCGTTCGTATTGGGGCTTATTCGGGCCCTCATAAACCTGGCAGAATGGGCCGTATTCAGGCTTCGTTCAGGTCTGCATGCACCAAACCGGATGTGGCATTCTGGAAGCTGTCAGCAAGTGAACATGTCCAATGTCTGTATACATGCATGTATACATGTATGGTCATGTGGGTGATTAACGTCTGACCTACCGTCGTGGACATATGTATTATGCTAATACTCATATTAGCATAGTTTAGCTTACTTCCCAAATACCTCTATGCGTCGAAGGCCCACCTTGTCATGTGAATCCGAAACCCCCGAAGCCCTAAGACCCCACAGACCCAAGCCTCAAAACCGCCAATCCGAGACCCTACGCCCCGATACCCTATACACCCGCACCCCTTTCCCAGACAACCCTTTTGAAACACTGACTGTTATGGATTCTTCGATATAAAACACTTGCAGAAGCTACCAACAGCTCTTATCAACCCAAAGCCCCAAAGCTCTCGATACTCCTTTTCGGCTGATTTTAGCCGTTTGAAAGCCACTTCCAGGCGACTGACCTCTTCTATGGTCGAGGCCGCCTGGATCCTTGCCTTCCACAACTCCGTAGGAGATTCCCACTCCGACACCGACGCCGGATCGTCCTCCACAGTTGAGCTCTCCACGGCAATTTGGTTTGCCGTAGCGATAATCTCCTGACGACGGGCGGTCGCCATTGTCTGCAGCTCCTGCAAGTAGGTAACGCGGCGCTCCATGATCCCTTCTTGAACTGTAGATCCATCCCTCCGTAGGCTCCGGTGGTCGCATAGAGCCCTTGGGGTTCACCTTGGGGCCCACCTTCGGTTCTGGCGGCCGCATAGAACCCGATGGCATCGGAGGCGGTGCATTCTTTGAACGCCATTGGCCCCAATCCTCCGAAGCCGAATCGGGGTTCATGGCGGGAAGCCGGGTCTGCTAAGGCGCTCACAGATAGCTGGGCCAAGACTGCGAGCGTGAGGATCTTCGCCCGACTGGCCCTTCCTAACGCACATGCGGAACCTAGCTCGCATGCTGACCTGGCTGCCGAACCTACCGCACATGCAGAACGTGGTCTACCTACCGGACCCACCGCACATGCCGAACGTGGTCTACCTACCGCTGGACAGTCTTGAGTACTTCAAACCCCTAAATCTCGAAAGCCGTCAACTCCTTATAGATCCCTTATGGTCCCCCATGCGGAACCCCCACACCCTAAACCCGCATAGACCCTAAACCCTGAAACGCTAAAAACCTAATCCCCCTTGAGCGCTACAACAAGGGTTTAGGGTTTAGGGGCTAAAGGAAGGCCTGGTTGAAGTGCAAGATGGCCGAGTGGAGCGGACGAAGGCCGAACTGCTCCATCGTGCCGGCCATGCCCTTGCCAGGTCAGTGGCTGAGTGCTCCCTCTCCGACGACTATGAAAGTATATAATATAATATGTGCCTTAATAATTAGAATAGGGTTTTGAGGGTATATTATACTACAGTTATAATAAGGAACCCCCGCAGTAGTATAGGTAACTTGTTAAGGCCCCTAGAGTACCGCCATTATGTATATGAAGGCCATGCTCCTGCCAATGCTATGTAAAACGTTGAAGCGAAACGAAATAATAAGCACAAAACCAATCCTACTGCAAGTCATACTTGTTGCAAGTCGAAGGTGGCTGAGGTTTGCATTCTGGTGAGATGATGCTGAGTATGGCAACGATGATGATGATGAGGATGTTGTTGATGATCATGATGACGATGATGGTGCTAATGATGGCGATGAGTCATCCAGGGCAATAACCATGCTGCAATTAACAACCAGGGGCGAACAAGTTACCTGCGGGTCATTCAAGCCTGAATGGAAGCTTCAGAACGCAGAGAGCCCTACTCCACCCCCACTAATAAAGGAATATGCAACGAATCAAGAAGAAACTTGCCTGTGAACACAAGGGACTTGGGTTCTCTGCGCAGTTCACCATCCCAAAAGTGCCAAAGTAATAGTATTGTATATACTTTTGGTGTCCAAACACCTACTAAGTAACTACCAGAATGGTACTTGGACCCTTTGGGTCCCCTAAACCCAAAACCCCTATACCACGAAGCCTTCAGAGCATCCGCCGGCACGCAGGCGCAAATAGTCTCAAAGATGTCAGCGGCGGACTTCTCCTCCCAGTGAGGGACAATTTTCTGGACGCGAGTCTCAAAAAATCAGCATGCTGTTTGTTTCGGAAGAAACCTTACGATAAGGGCACCAAAACACGGTACCCCAGCAGCTCATTCTAAGAAACCTGTGTACCCTCGAAGCAAATTTTTCAAGGTTGCAGAGCCAATGTTTAAAGCGGCAAACCCAAAGGGTCCAAGTACCATCTAAAATATTAGTAGGTACTCAGTAGGTATTTGGGCCCCAAAAGTATATACTACACCATTACTTGGACCCTTTGGGAAAGGTTCATAAAGTTGAAAATTCACTGAAGGACGGCGCCCCCACATAGGGAGCTGAGCAATCAGAATGAGTTTTTGTTCACTTCAGGGTTGAGTCTTCAAACATTCCCAGAGGGTCCAAGTGCCATTTATAGTAGGTACTTCGTAGGTATTTGGGCCCGAAAAGGACAGATTATACTATTACTCGGGGACTCTTCTGCAACCGCGAATGGCTTACTAAGCAAATGCTGCTGATCGTCTTCTTGTTCAAACAAACACTGAAACATCGAATCTTCGTCATTCAGCCCTGGGCCCGTCCAGCTAGATCCGAAGCAATATTTTGAACTGGCCTGAACGCTACCTGAAGCCGTAAACCCACACTTGCAGCAATCTCGATGCCCATCGGTTTAGGGTTTAGGGTTTAGGGCCCTAAGCCCAAACCCTAAACCCTAAACCCTGACAACCCTAGGAGTCGAACACCCGGATTATCAAGCCGAGAACAAACCTTTGCAGTGTACTGCCCTACGTGCTCAAAAAGTTCCCTGCGCCTCCATGGGATTCCATGCAGCCATCCGAATCAACCTGTCATTGTGGGGCTTAGGGGAGGGTTTGGGGGTTTGGCGGTTTAAGCTTTCGGCGTCTAGGGCTTTCAGTCTAGGGTATTGAGGGTTGAAGGACTCTGAAGCAAAAATGCTCTGTGGACCCTCAACCCTAAGCCGTTCTGAGTACGGCATTTTGTGGTTTGGGGGTCTGACCTGCTCGAGGTGTCGATTTCAACAGTTCCCAAGACTGATTATGGTTAAGGTAAACTAACAATCATCCCGAATCGATACCTGGTGTTGATGTGACCTGAAGCCTCGAACCGGCACCCAGGGCTTGGACACATCGTTGATTCCGGCTTTGCAGGTCAAGGGCTCTGAACCCTTCAGGTTCAGGCAAGCCAATTTTAGGTAGCCGGGTATAGAGACTGCAAGCCTTGGGTCGAGCACTTCAAAATCATGAAGGGGGCCATGGCTTCAAATGAAAAGAACACGGAAGACAATAGAAAGCCCAAGCCCTTTATGGCCTATAACCTGAGCCTGTAAAGCCCTCATCATAGGCTTCGGTGATAAATTTCAAGGCACGTTCCACAGAAGGCTCAAGAACAAATCAGAGTCGTTCATGCCTCTCGGGGAGCGCGTGGAGCAACGTCTCCTAAGGCTCATAGGGTTTAGGGCTAAGGGCTTGCTCTTGGGGTCTAACTGTCTACGCACTTGAATTAATCGCCAAGGTTTGAGGTTCGGGGTTAAGGGTTTGGGAATTTGTGGCTTTCTGTATATGCTTCCCGTACCGCTACCTACAGTCCTCATCCCCCAGCACACGAATGATTACACGGTCAAGTTTTAGAGACTGGCGGTACAGGTTTAGTGTTTCGGTTTAGGGCTTGGCGAGATGAACCGAAGTTGAGGAGTTTCAGGTTTAGGGCTAACGAGTTCAGGGCCCAGTAGGGTTATGAATTGCTTTGCTTTCCAGCATCCCTCCGTAGACTGGAAACTTTGAACAAAAATTGCGCCGTCTCGTCGGAGGTCCAGGCCCAGAGATCCCATACCACTTGAGAAAGGAATACACCTTAAACCCGAGTAAACATCGCATACTTCAACCTAAAGGCCGTAGTAGTTAGAAGAACGTAGAATAGGCTTTGGGCATGTTCCAGTATTCCTATGTTCAGGAACCCGAGGAATAGTGTTGGTAGCTATAGTACTGCTTCCATACTATACTCCTTCACCCCCTAAACCCAGGGGTATTGGGCTGTATGGCGAGTCGGAAAAATAATGAGATTCAGACCTCTGCAGGTTTCCAGATGCCGTCGTTGGACCTAAGGTTTCAGTTTGGGGTATGTAGGGTTTAGGGTTTACGGTTTAGGGTTTAGGGTTTAGGGCTCCAACATTGCAAGGCTCTGGGCTGCAGCGTAGGACACACCGAATGTACTAGCCAATGCTATTTTTTGGTTCTTGCTAGGACCCTCTGCCTTACAGAGCACCTAAACCCTAAACTCCGATATTGGCGAAATCCTGAATGCTTGATTCCGAAATGTGAAGGGTTTTCACAGGGAGGCTTCAAGCCGTACAGATATCAACAGACCATATTGCCACTGCTAGCAGTACCTGTTCAGTGCTGAAGCGGCTACTGCTACGACTGCTACGACTGCTGCTGCTGCTGCGACGACGACTGCGAACCGGTCCGCAACTACTCCTACCCTTTTTACTAGCACCAAGACCTTTGTCTGCTGAATGACCTCAAGCAATCTCCCTCATCCTAAATATGCTTCAGTTTTCCCTGCCTGGTCCCTCGGCGTAACATAGACTATGAGCCTCTCCTTTGTCGTAGAGCACAAAGTTTTGTAATATTTAAACCGGACCGACTACAACAAGCCTCCCGACCTCCGCGGGTTTTGTGGCGGACTTTGTGCCTAGGTCTCCCTAAGGGTCCAAAGGACCCAATAAATTAGGTACTTGGGTTTCGGATAGTAGTTAGGTAGGTTACTATTTCGGAGAGTATATGATAATTAGGTACTCGGACCCTTAGGGTCTATGTAATGCAGGGCTTAGGCGAGCGAGGTTGTGCGTAGTGTACAAGCCTGCAACCATCAACCTTTACCCCTAAACTCTACTAAACCTCCATGCAAAGCCTAGAGCTCCGAACACCTGAACCTGCATGGCCCTAAACCCCTACCCTATGCCTCCAGGGACCCTATTATTGGGTCCTTAAGGGTCTAGGGCCCTAACTATGAGGTCCTTGGAAGGATAGGGCTATGTAGAACCCTAAACACCTGAAGGGAACGACTATGGAGCTTAGCTTTGAGTGCTTGCGGCCCAGGATTCACCCCGTCCGTGCGTGGCGACGCCGGCGCCACTTTGGAGCATGAGCCTCACAACCCCAAAGGGTCCAAGGTACTGTTATGGGGAATACCTTCCCAAATCATAATAGTAATTCCTAATATAGAAACCCTACATTCTACTATATAGGTACTTTGGACCCTTTGGGAACCAGGTTCAAGGCTTAGTGACTTAGCGCAGTTTTCACTACGGTCGGGCCATGGATCCCGGAACGGACTAGACCCTGGTCTTCGAATGCGCAAAAACACTGCTGGACATGTCTTGATAGGGAAGCGCAGGAAATGCTGCGTATGCCACTGCTTTCTGCAGTAGTTGAAGCAGCAATCTTGCACGCGATCGTGCCGTTGGTGGGTATAACTAGGATAACGATAGTTATTACTAGATAACCCATCTTAGAGGACTTATAACCCTACTTTCAAGTACCCATGAACCTCCAAGTAGGGGTCCTTGTACTCGTATATACTTGGGCCTTGAAGCAATCCCTATACCTGAGAGTTCCTATAAACGTTGCTAGGATAATGTACAACCTCAAAACCACTTTCAAAACATTAGCGCCTCCCTTTGGTGGCTGGTTTGGGAGTCAGATTTTCCTTAACCCATCCCTTAAACCCTAAACCTCCAGCCCTAGGCCCCTAAAGCCCTGAACCCCTTAACCCTAAATATATCCTAAAACCCAAGACCCCTAAAGACCCATTCCTTAAACCCTAAACCCTGAAGCTCCAAAAACCCTATAGAGCCTAAAAACCCTAAACCCTAAAACCCTAAACCTCTCAAGCTCTAAAGCCCTAAACCCTGAAACCGTAAAATCCTAAACCTCTAAGGCCCTAAACCCCAAAACCCGAAACCTCGAAAGCCCTAAACCCCTTAAGCCCTACTATAGGGGCCTTAATACTAAAGTTAGAATAAGGAACCCCCAACATAGTATAGGCAATTATTAAGGCCCCTAAAGCCCTATAAGCCACCAGCTCGAGCCTGAGAAGATCGCTGTTGCTGCCTCTCAAAGCGATGGAGATCGCCGACCTGAGCAGATCGTGGAAGGGGTTTTAGGGCTTTAGGGTTTTGGGGTTTAGGGGCTTTGGGTTGAGGGTTTAGGGGTTTGGGGGCTTAGGGCTTTAAGGTTTAGGGGCTTATAGGGCTTTACCGCTCCCTTAAAACCTAAGGCTCTAAGGACGCATATTTTAAGGCTGTTGGGCCCAAAGACCGTACTAGATAATGCTTTGGGGCCACCCTGAGCCTTGGGGAAACCCTTGACAGAACCCCCCCGAAGGATCCCGAACAGGATCATCTTGGCAGGGTTTAGGGCTTTAGGGTCGTAGGGTTTCGGGCTTTAGGGTCGTAGGGTTTAGGGTTGAAGGGGCTTAGGGTTGAGGGTTTAGGGCTTTAGGGTCGAAGGGTTTAGAAAGTTTAGGGTATAGGCTGACGGGCTTATGTACGGTTGGGGGGTTTAGGCTCTAGACTTGACGGTTTAGGGTTTAGGGTTTAGGGTTTACTTGGATGCTCATGGGGGATGCTCATGGGTAGTTATGACTCGGGTGCTAACTCCCCTGTTAACTATAGTTCCTAATTGTCACACTACTTATAACTCCACTTATTACTACCTATGAACCTCCAAGTAGGGCTTCAGGGTTGTGGGGTTTGGGGTTTTAGGGTTCAGGAATTTAGGCTTTAGGGGTTTAGGGTATATGGTTACGGATTTGTGGTAAGGGTCCAGGCGTAAGTGTTTAGGGTTCAGGGGCTTGCAAAGAACAGAGTTAGGGTCAAAGGTTTGAGACTTGCAGAATCGATGATCTAGGGACAGCGCTTATAGGTGATCTCCCGCTTGGTATGATTATGGTTTAAGGGTTTAGTGTTTAGGGTTGAGGGTTTAGGGGTTGGGACGGGGTTTGGGATCAAAGGTTGCCCCTGGGATGCGTCCCGGCGGTCACCATTCTTGCGAAGCCGAAATTAGCATTACGTTGGAGCGGTCTGGATAGGCTTCAAGCCTGCACCCGCACTCAGCGCACAAGATCACATACATACCCTTAATAAGACGAGGTGCAGACCTCTAGTAAACCCTAACGCCCAAACTTGCACCGCACTGTGACCATGAACCCTACTCTGCAAAACCCTAAATTTGAGCCCTAAACTCTGAATGTGTGCTCCCCCACACACTTTCCAGAACAGCCCAGTCAACACCAACCACGAGACGGCTCTACACCGTATCCGACACCCACACACTCTGCAGGCTGCAAGCCCAAAACCCATTAAACCCAAACCCTAAACCCTAAAACCTATTTAAGCCCTATCTAGAACCCCAGCAAGCAAAACCAAGGTGCCACGAATAAGAACACACAGCTGCCTCACTCGGCCGATCTGGCTCTCTTGGCCAAGCCATCACTGTAAAGATTCTCTGCGACCCTGCGAACCAACTAAGAAGTATGCCCTAAACCCCTAAGGGTCCATGTACCCAAATAGTATCTAATTTGGCCCCAAAGTACCCATACAGGGACTACTTCAACGATCTGGGTACATGGACCCTTACGGAACCCGAAAACCTTCTACCCCCCAAGCCTGCTAAACTCCAACTCCGAAACGCTCAAACCCAAAACCTTACGTCACACAAGCCTTTGGGACTTTGGGGTGTAGGGATTTTTTTTGAGGGCTTTTGTCCGCCTTTGGTGTAGGTTTTGGGCTTTAGGGTTTAGGGTTTAGCGTTTAGGTTTGATAAGCGCAAACCTCGACTGACTGGTTGTGGGCCGGGGGGCTGCCCTTGGAACTGTCCTTTCTCCGCTCGGCGGCCCACATCGGCTTTGGCTGCACACAGGATTTTCCTCAGCTCTCCACAGCTTACTCGATCGAGGGACAAAGCCCTAGCTCTAGACAACAAAACCTAAACCCCAACCAAACTCCTGAACTCTAACTGCCGGGCAGCTCTGCACCCCGGAGGCTATAGCAAGAGCAATAAGGCAAATCCGAGGGTGATGAGATGGAGTTTGGGTTTTCGGATTTATCGGACCCAACCCAGGGGTGGTTTGGGGGTTACGGCTCAGTGTGGTTAGGGCTTATAGGGTTTCGCGGTTTTGGATTTAGGAGTTTAGTTAGGGCGTATCCTTTCCAAACATGGCTAGGTATAGAATTTTGAACTTTCCATTCCGAATGTGAGTTTGCCAAGACGCAGCGACTCATTCAGCTGCGGATTGCTGGAGGAACCTCAGCCACGTAATATAGGGGCCTTGATAATTAGAATAGGGTTTTGGGACCCATTAATTATAAAGAACCCCCCAAAATAGTATAGGAAATTGCTAAGGCCCCTACATTTCTTATTCAGCTGCAGGATCTCAGGTATAAGTCGTCTTCCCTGAAGCATCGAAGCTGGGCTTCCTCCTGGGGATGAACTAGTAATCAAACAAAAAAATTGGGGTTTAGGGTTTAGGGTTTGAGGGATATCACAGGGTACTTGTAGAGGGACAAAACATTAGACCCCTAGATTCGCCCTAGATTATGTATGAATTCTCGGCCTCGACTGATGTTGCCTCTATTGCTTGATGTGCTGCCCCCATTGCACATGGCGACAAGGATGGCCATTCCCTCCTGAGGGTCCGTGTGCTCGTAAAACATATATGGGCCTTAATTAACATATTTCCTATACAGGTACTTTTGTGCCATAGTGTATACTATTTGGGTACATGGACCCTTCGGGTACTTGATTCTTCTTGCCAGCTATCGCTAGCGTGCTGGGGTTAAGGAATGTCTCTAATCGCTGAAAACACCATCACCTTATGCTTGAAGATTCGCACTGGGCCCTGCGCCCTGAACCCCAAAACAGTAGTCGAAGGAACCATCATCGCGTGCTGAGGAATCACTAGACTTACCAGACAAACCTCTACTGAACTTAGACCCCTAGCAAAAATTATAATTTTAGCTGTTTCTTAGGGATTAAAGGAACCAACGAATCCAAATTATTTCTACGTACCCGTAAGAAACCCGGACGCGAAACCCTCGGCAGTTGTCAGGACCTAGGCACGGCAGGCGTGGGCTGCGAGGCAGATGGGCAAGTCACCCTGGATTCGTCAAGAACCATACCAGAACAGTAATGGGGTTGAGGGTTGCGGGTTTCCAGAGGCTTGTTGCTTGGGCTTATGGTTTAGGGGGATTGGCTTTGTAAGGGTCAGGATGTCGCTTTCCGGTGCTGCAGGGTAGGCCAGTATAGGCACTACCCCAAGAAGTGGGTTACCACAAATTGGAACATTCCCCTAAAACCCTGCGACCCTTACTAGGCCCTTACATTCCGGAACGGCGATGAGTCAAGAAATGAAGCCCTGACTCTTCTGACCTTATGGAATCACTCTGCGGCCTCCTTGTTGGTAATAGTCTTTGAGCTGGGGGCGTTGCATCCAAAGGTGTGGCTTTCCGTGGTGAAACTTGAAAGGGCTTATGCGCCCTGAACTCTTAAGCCCTGAAAGGTAAACCCTGAACCCTCAAGCCCCTTGTTTTTGTCTGGTTCAGAGAGGTTTGGACCACGGCGGCGGAGCTGAGATTTCTGGCTATTCGTGTTTTTCACTTCTCTATCAATATTGTTATTGTTTGTCTTTTTATTGTAAGTATGAACAGTGTTATGGTTGTCGTCATGACATCGTCCCTAAACCCTAAACCCAATCATCATCGTTTCTCACTATTATCGACTCTTGAGCTAGGTTCCTGGGTAGCCCCATTATAATAAGGGTACCCTAGAATAAAAAGGGCAAAAGGGTACTACTCAGGAACTCAGTGAGAGAGGGGACCTGACAGAAAGTCGGATCAAGCCTGGCCGTCGGGCAGGTTGACATTGGCCCCCCGTTTCTCAACCAAGGCTTTCAGAAGGACTTGCCAGCTCCTCAGCCAGGTTTACAGACTTTTGGGGCAGTGAGCCCTGGGCTTTGAGATGTTCCAAATCCTAAACCTTAAAGCCTACACACGGTTTGGGGCTTTGGGGCTTGCAAGGACTAGCCCAGGCTTTGAGAGATTCAAAGCGCCGGGGTTTGGGGATCTATGACTTACTTCCCGAATACGCATGGGTTTATGGGTTAAAGATTTCAGTATACGACTATACCGCATAAGAGCCCCAAAGTTGAAAAGTGGCCTTTGGACTTGTAAACTCTTGTGATTCGGGCTTTCGGTCTTTCAAAAGCTCTTTATCTGCATAGCTGCGTTGAGAAGGGTCCATGTGCCCAAATACATACTGTCGCGCAGCATCAGGGGCTGCTTTAACTTGACGCCCAAGTACCTACTATATGAGCACATGGACCCTTAGGGTGGAGTTCTATAGTGGATTCGGCTTCTATGCTTTATTAGTAGGATTGCTGAGTCGTTCGTCTTCGATTCCAGAGTCTTTTGGGCTTTAACCCTAAGCCCTTAACCCTTAAAGCACCTACTATAAGAACAAGGTTTTGGGGCCCACTATACTATAATTATAATAAGGAACCCCAACCCCACAATAGTATAGGTAATTATTATTATTACTATTAAGGCCCCTATAGTATGGGTGGAGGCTTGATCAGTTGGGCTGCAACTTTGAGTTGGGTACTAGCTTTACAGCGCCGTAAAGAGTTTGAGGTTTAGGGCTTATTGGTTGTAGGATTTGATTTCCAGGTCAAGGTCTGGGGTTTAAGGTCTGGGGAGGGCAACTTTACCAAAGGCGACATCCCACTCACAGGAAGTTTAGAGAACGAGCCTATATGTGCTGTCCAAACCCTAAGCCTTCTCGAAAAACCTGCAATCGAAGTAAACCCTAAACCCTAACCCCTAAACCCCTAAACCGCAAGCCGCTAAACCCTAAACCCCTACACCCTAAACCCTAAAGCCAAGACGCCGTCCCATAGCTCCAGTCAGGGAGACACAGGCGCGAGAGAGAAGCGTGCGGCCCTGGTCATCCAGGTTGTCCTGGGATTCCCAAAGGGTCCAAAGTACCATTATAGTAGATACTTACCTGCACCCCAAGAGTATGTAGAATAATGGCCGTTTTTTAGGCTCTGGGGCCATTATTTTACCTACTTTTGGGGGTCTACTTAGTAGGTATTTGGGCCCCAGAAGTATATGCTATACTATTACCTGGACCCTATGGGATTGATGCGTATCGTGGGATTTTGGTGTAGGGATCATATGGTGTACGTGACTGGGGATATCATAGGCTTTGGATTCGGAGTCTGGTTTTTAGGAATTGGGTTTAGACCCCGAAACCCTAAACCCTGAACCCCGAACCCTAGGCTTTGCACCTTGAAGCCATGCAGGGCAGAAGCAGTTCTATGCTGGCGTGCGCTCCCACACTGTGCGCAGTATACAAAGTAGTCGTATAGTATATAGTTTTAGGGCTGAAATTTACCTACTATAATGTTACTTGGACCCTTTGGGCAACAGCCTCCAGAGATCACAGGCGTGCAGTTTGGGCAGGAGTTGCAGCCAGCCGCGGTTCTTGAATTCAGTTTACACGTAGTTCTCCAAAGAGGGTCCCTTTTCAGAGACTTCTTCAAAGGTGCCGTACTATACTGGGGATCTAAAAAGGGAATTTAGAAAACTACCCATATATGGTTTTTCGTTGGGCAGTCGGAGTATGGGGCTTGTAGTACAGTAGGTTGACACACGTCTGTGGTCCCCTGCTGCATCCCCCCACCCCAAGCCCTGACCCTAATGCCAGCGCCGACTTGAAATTTCTGGCGGTTCCTTATTAAAGGGTTACTATAAGGGTACTATAAGGATTCTTTTAAAGGGCTCTATATAAGGGTTTAGAGTTTCCGAAAATTAGGGGGTACCTTAGGGGTTCCTTTAAAGGGTCACTATAAGCCCTAACCATCGAACGCTGGAAAAACATAGCACCAACGCTGGAAAATACCCTGTGAATCGGCGACGCTGGAAAGTTTCCTGTGCGCTGGAAAGTTCTCTGTGAATCCCGTACATCATGTNCCCTAACCATCGAACGCTGGAAAAACATAGCACCAACGCTGGAAAATACCCTGTGAATCGGCGACGCTGGAAAGTTTCCTGTGCGCTGGAAAGTTCTCTGTGAATCCCGTACATCATGTCATCGACTCCTACGGGTTCTTCGCTGGGTTTTGTGAGTACTCCTCGCTGGGTTTTCAATTCGCTCTTCGCTGGGTTTTCAGGTGCTGGTCGCCGGATTTNGGTTCTTCGCTGGGTTTTGTGAGTACTCCTCGCTGGGTTTTCAATTCGCTCTTCGCTGGGTTTTCAGGTGCTGGTCGCCGGATTTTGAATCGCCCCTCGCTGGGTTTTCAAGTGCTCTCGGTGGGGGTTGAATCGCAGGGTTTACAGGACTTGCAGGACGTAAATTTAAGATCTTGTCCCCATTACAAAGGATCCCCCAGATAACATGCCATGGTCTTGTCTACAAGGGTTGCACAANCTTGTGCCACAAGCCATCTTTGCAGAATGAATTGAACGCCGCAACATCGACTTGGGCCCGTTCCAGGCTCAAACATGACCTTGCTGCATCCATGTTCACTTGCCTGGAATTTGTTGAAACTCTATAAAGTTGGGTGAGAGAAAGATGAATGAAGATGGGGAGCCCTGCAGCATACGCATGGTGCAGGCCTGCTGCTTGATTCTGATCCATGCTCGTGTCTCGATATCTCCTGCTTGGTGCACGATATTATGTCTTTTTAGGTGGCACCAATAGTCTCGAGCTGAGGCTCGAAACATGAGCAC
>BGNK01005053.1:3690-44518 GCA_003297005.1 Symbiodinium sp. clade A Y106 | reverse complement strand
CACCGAGGTGTAGCCGCCTCTGCTGCGACGTGAGCACTCAAAGTGCCGCACTGGGTCGTCGGCAGTCGAGTGGATCCCGGGGGAAAACTACACTCGAAAAAGCTCGTGCCGAGACGCCTAGGGTTTAGGGTTTAGGGTTTAGGTTTCCTTTTGGGTTTCCTTGAGATTTCTTCAAGAGTTCCATGCGGGTTTGGAGTTTCCTGGAGTTTAGGGTTTGGTGTTCAGCCTTTCTGGGGTTTGGGGTTCAGAGGTTAGAGTTTGGGTTTGGGGGTTCAGGGTTTATAGAGTTCAGGGTTGTAGGGTTCAAGGTTTGGAGCTAAAGGAGGTTTGCAGTGCGGGGACAGGGCGGGTACCCAAAGCCTGGATGAGGCCTGCAACCCGCGGCTCCTGAAGCACATATCGACGTCATGTTGTAGAAGTTTATGGAACTTCAGCCGCCCCTAGTAGACTCAACTTCTTTCAATGCCGCATCCTACCCCGAGACCCTAAATCCTCGTGCCATCACGGAGGCATACGCGCTTGGAGCACTTCTTCGCGGGCTTGCGGGAAAGCCCCCGGAAGACTCCTCCACCAGGTGGGCAGACCTACAGTACTGCAGGTTCTTGTCAAAAAACCTACTGCGCAGGCCTGTTTTTGAACCCTCCATGACCGAGCCACAAAGAGAGTCTGGAGCAGGACAGAAGCCACCGACAACTGAAACACCCGACAACCTTTTCGAAAGAACTCCTAAAGCCCTGAAAACCCGCAAGCCACCCTAAGCTTCCATAAGGCCTTGCTTGACCGCAACTTAAATGCACCTTGAACCCTCACCGCAGCGAAAGCCTCCCGAGCGTAATATAGGGGCCTTAAGAATTACCTATACTATTCTTGGGTTCCTAGTTATGATTATAGTATAATGGGCCCCCAAAGCCCTAGTCTAATTGGTAAGGCCCCACCGCTGCCAACAAGCGGCTGTCGCAAGCCTCGCAGTCAGGGCCGAGAGCTCGGATTTCTCGTTCCTGCTCGCAGGGTGAATGGGTGGGCCGGGCCCCCCCTCGCTTGGGTTTAGGGTTTGTCTCAGGGTTTAGAGGGAATTCCAGTAAGTTAGAAGGGATTCGAAATATTAGGTGGTGTGGCGTTTGGGCTGGCCTGATAGAAAAGAGGGGTAGCCGGTCTACCGAGGGCATGAGCATGACTTCTGTGTTTTGCGAGTGTGAACTCCTGGAAGCTATTGGTTTTGCAAGGCTTCGACATGTATGTGTACTTCTTCTGCTATGCCTGTCAGGCATCGCGACTCGGTGCAGCGGGGCTCCGTGCAGGGAGTCTCGGCACAGCGAACGTCGCTGTCTACGACGGCCTCGCCCTTCACAAGCCAGATGAGCCGTGGCTTGCTTTAGGGGTTTGGAGTTTAGGGAGAAGGGTTTAGGGTTGCATACAGAGTTTAGGGTGTTGGTTTCTGGTTGGGTGTAGGGTTTAGGCGAAGAAAAAAGATTGTAGAATAGCCGTTTAATGTGTGGCGGCTTTGGGTTTTAGCTCAACTTGTAGAGACTGGGCTAAGTCTAGTTTAGGTTCCAGACTTACTCGGGGGGATAGGGGACTGAGACTGAGTAGCTAAATGGCGTTCTCCTGGCACATCAGTGTCAAACGAGACTTGCACAAGATGCTGGTAGTGCTCAACTCGATGACTTTCAAATCCCTCACAGTCCTGCCCACTCTCGGTTCAGATTCAGATGGTGTTGGGTCGGGGCTTCCGGATAAAACTCGGGGCTGCGTTGATTTGCTGCATGAAGCCATAAGGACCCGTACAGGGGGAGGGGCCTTAATACCTATAATAAGGACTTAATAAGGCCTATTTAAGGAAGTGGGACTAACCCCCCTCCCCTTACCCCCCTAAGGGTCCCTATGATGAAGAGTTCAACATCGAAATCCAAAACGAATCCCGGCTACCCGCCGTTAATGCTCTCATCCCTGAAGTGTGAGAAGTCCTCATCCTGCCAAGAAATACCATCCGAGAGGCCCTGCAACTCGAGAGCCAAACTTGATGCGAGCGACTACTTCAAACTATGAACCTGTGAAACTCTCAGCTCTGAACGTCTTTAGCCCTTGGACTGCTGATGCCCGAACTTCTCCAAGCTAAACTTCCAAAGCGCAACCTGTCTCTAAACCCCCAACCCCGGGCCCTCAAACCCTCGAGCCCTTAAACACGGGGGTAGGGGGAGGGGGGGGTAGAGGGCCTTAATGCCCATAATAAGGGCCTCTGAAGGCCCATAGAGGAATTTCAGGCCCTTACCCCCCCCTCCCCCCTACCCCCCTATGGGTCCGCGTGAAATAGGTCAGTACCGTAGGGGCTTTCTTATCCTTCTTGGTTGGTATTCGGGGTATACCTACTAGAGGGTAGTTGAGAGACACTATCAGGGAAGGCCCGTAAGCAAACGAAGAGCAAGCTAACAAACGCAACAAAACTAGCTCAACAACACCAAAACTCGAGGCCCTTAATTAAATAGTACCGTAGCCTTGCAGCCTGAACCAAAAAACCTTCCTGGACCCTGAATAGCTCACCCTTTTTTAAGGACATTACAAGGAAACCATAATAAGGAGCCCTAACAAGGTAGGTTCTTTCGGGTCCAGGTAGTCTTTAAACCCTATAGTGAGCCCCATAAAGTTGGAAACCGGATTAAGGCCAAATAGTGCTGGGATTCCCTATACATTACTCTTAAGGATTGAGGCTATGGGGTTTCCAACTTTTGGGCTTTTACTGTAAATTTAAACCGACGGTGAAAGTCAGGAGCCCGCCGAGCCCGAGCTACGCCTCCACTTCCTGGAAAGATCGGCCAAGCCGCAGCCGACGCTTTGAGAAAGGATGGATCTGCACGGATTGGTTTAGGGTTTGTAGGGTTTGTAGGGGTTAGTCTTAGTGCTTGCAGGGTTTCTAGGGTTTAGGGCTTGTAGGGTTTTGAGTTTGGGTTTAGTTTAGGGCTTAGGTTCATGGTTCGTGGAAGTGGTTGTCGGGTTTAATGGGGCTGCTTATCAGGGTTATCTGACTTTGTTTAATGGCTTATCGGCTGTTCTTTTGCTGGCTCTCGTTAAGGACATAGTTTATATTTCCAGAAGAAGGGTTTATCGGAAAGACTGTACTCTTTTCTTAGTATGCTTAGGTTAAATGTAGCTCCGAGAAGCCGTGGTTTGCAAGGGCTTTCGATGGTTTAAGTTAAAGATACCTTACCTACAAGCACAGTAACTAAGTCATTTGTACTTGCACATTCCAAGGTATCCACGGCTCGTTCGGGATGGGATGAACTAGAAATCTAATCCTTCAACCTTGAGCCTTCAACTGGCAGACCCCAGGGCCCAAAAATGTTAACCCATTATTATTATTAGCATTATTATTATCTGTACCCTACACCATTCAACCGCCTAATCGTTTTGGCCTCGCTGCTGCGAGTGCTGCTGAGGTTGTTCCGCGATGACGGCTGCCGACCACGAAGAGTGGAGCCAGCAGATGTCCTCCATGACAGTGCCCGAAGCTTTTGTCATAGTTGGATTTCATTTTACATTATAAGTGGGTACTTGAACCCAAGAAGGAACAGAAATGTACAACTTTAATACTATCCCAACTATGGACTAGGAAGCTTTGCGCGAATCAATTCAAGGAGCTGTTTGGGGTTCAGGGTCCTCGAGGCCCTGCGTGAAGAAGCTGATGCCGAAAATGCATATGGGAGTTTCCGGAATTAGGGGTACCTTATTTTGGAGTCCTTGTAATAAGGATCCCACTATTTAGGGTACTATATTAGGGTCCCCTATTTTCGGAAACTCCCATATAGAGGCCTTTCTGATCGGGATCGCAGATGATGGTGCTTGAAGAACGGGAGTATCAAGCAGCGGCTTGTAAGGGAAGGTTTTAAATTTAGGAGTGTCCGAAAATAGGGGATCCTAATATAGTACCCTAAATAGTAGGATCCTTATCATAATGACCCCATAATAAGGTACCCCTAATTTTCGGAAACTCCCATTTAGGTTGGCGTTGTTAATTCTCGATGACACAGTCTTCTTACATGTATTTCAGGCCTGTTCCATGCGTCAGGTCCTTGGATTGCCCAAGCCGCACAAGCAGAACAGTGTGTTTAAGCCTTCAATATAGGCGCCTAAAGAATTACCATTACTATTTTGGGGGTTCCTCATTATAAGTATTGTAGCATGGGCCCCAAAACCCTATTCCAATAATTAAAACCCCTATACTAAATCGTTATAGTGGCCCGTTGACTAGCCCTTATAGACCCTTCAAAGGAACCCTATTCTAATTATTAAGGCCCCTAGATGAATGACTCTCCACTGTTGTTTCGAGGCTTTGCAGCTGGGCTTTGGACTGTTAGGTTTATCCGGATAGCAGGGACATGAATTGAGGCTTTAAGGCAGGATTTCAGGATGGAGGGTTGAGGTTTGGGTCTCGGAAGATAGCACAAAGGTTGATTTGTTCGCTTCAGTACTTCCACGGAGTGCAGAGAAGCCGAATGAAATGGGGTTCATGCGCACCCTCGACATATCCTTGGCCTTTGGGGTGTTAACTCAGTTCATGCGCATGTACGTGACGGGCCACCTGAAACGCCAAGGAGATGCCGATGATGACTCAGACTGCAACCCTGCGACGGCGATCTTCCGGCCACTCTATGCAACTAACATAGAAGCCTGCCTAAATTCCAATATTCTTCCTTAGGGTTGCTTATCAAAACCATACTATCAAGGAGCCCAAAACCCTATTCTGATTATTTAGGCCCCTACAGTAGACTTCTGTTCCAGCTGTCTAGAAAAACAACTTCATGTCGTCGTTGATGTTCTCCCGGCAAGGATCCCTTTCTTTGAAAGAATGTGGGGCTCTTCGTTTGGCTTGGGGCTGAAGCTAGAATGTCCTTGCAAGGGGTCGGGTTCAGGATTTAGGGTGTCGGCATTCATATCAGGACCCGCAGCGTGCATACCCTCCTTCGGTCCAAGTAAGCTCGCATGAGTGTACAATCATTGTAAGGTTTGATGGTTCAAGCTTGCACTGTCAAGCCACGCATTGGCTGGAACACACGGCGCCCTTCTCCAGCCAAGTGAGATTTGTATCAGTCTGCATCTGAGAATTTGCGCAAATCCCGAAGTCCATGTCGCTGAGCAGGCAGGATCGTGCTTCCGCCGGTAATTCCTGCATACGAATCAGACGATGATTCAAGCACACCAAAGGACTCTTTGGCATCTTGACTGCATGAGTCAGCCGGCTAAGTGGTTTAGAGTCAACTTGAGATTAACGTTTTTGTTCGTCTTGCGAATAGCGAAATCATGTTATGGGACAACGTATGTATGTATCCGCCAACTGCGGGTTTGTTTTGCGATGCCTCTGGTTTTTCGAAAACTGCCTCGTATCTCGTTGAGCAAGCAGGTAGATTTTCTATAAACCCTAAACCCTAAACCCTTCTCGCAGACCTATGGGCTACGCAGAAACGGAGTTCAAACAAAGAAAACCCTAAACCCAAATTACTTCTGAGCGAGGTGGTTGCTTTGCCACCGGGCAGCTTCAACTACTTCGCCGTTTTCCCACACTTGGCCAAGAAGCCCCCACCGCCGGCCAGGCGGGGATTGATCTTATAGCGGCTAATCCAGAAGCTCTACGTCCGACATAGACATAATCATAATCCTTGGAAGCCAAATCATAATCCTCCTCGGATTTTGAATCTAGGTGGTTCTGTGGGGCTCCTGCTAAATTGTTCTTGCTAGTCATTGCTGTCATTTTCGCATTTTTGTCCTTGAAGTGACAAAGCTTCCGGCTTGCCGAGAGCTTAAGCCTACGATTGTGGATTGTTTCGGCCCAGATTGGGCCCTGAAACCACCCAGCCACCCTAAACTAGGCTCTAAGAAGCCTCAACCCGGAAACCACAGACGTGTCTCAGAAGGCAGAGCACCGCAAGATCTACAAACACTCAAGATGCCTGCAAAGCCTAAACCATAAATGACATCCACTAGACCCCAAACCTTGCAGGCCGTACACTAGTAGTCGGTTATAGAACCCTTGTACTGCCCGTCAAGTATCCTTGCAGTACACTTTCTGTTCCCTCGTAGTATCCCCATGGTACCCTTTTACCAGCCCATTCGACGACCATTAACTATAGTACCCCCAAACCCTAAACCCTTATAGTACCCATATACCAGCTCGTTTGCCTTCGAAGCCCGGGAACAGGCGGCTCTTCTTCAAGGAGTTGCCGGAGGCCCCGAGTTCCAGCAAGTGGCAGATGGAGGAGAGGCTTTAAAGTTAGGGCTTTTAGGGTTTAGGGTTTGTGGTTTTAAGGTTAAGGTTCGGTTTCAGTTTATTAGGGTGCAGGGAGGGCAATTCGAGTTTTTTGTTCTCAACTTCCTTATGATTTAGGATGTGGAGTTTGGCTTTCGGATCAGTTTGTCAAAGCTTTCTCTCAGGGATCCATGTCTTAGCATTTCCCCTATGCTTTTGGTATGGGGTTTGGGGGAGGTCAGGGTGCAGGGTGTAGAGTCTACGTGGTTTGGCCGTAAGGTTGCATTAAGGTATCTAACATGGGGGGCCTTAATAATTACCTATACTATTTTGGGGGGTTCCTTGTTATATTTATAGTATACTATACCCCCAGACCCTATTCTATTTATTGAGGCCCCCATATTATGCACAAACCACGTTTTGCGGCATCCCTGAACGAGCAACCCAGGAGATGTTGGTGCGGATCCGCCAAGAGAGGACCTGGCTTTCAGGGTCTGAGGCACTGACCGGGTTGAGGCTGCAAGTGTGTGTGTGTGTGTGTATTATATATACACATACATATATATATATATAGTATTATATATATATATTATATTACATATGCACATACATACATACTTACCTATGTATTTATGTATTTGTTTATTTCGGGCTTTAGGTCTCAAGGGTTTGGGGATTTAGGGTTTGGGGCTTAGGAGTCGAACATGTCATGGCTCTGTTGTTCCTTTGTCCGGGCCACGTGTATACTCAAGACCCGAAGCGGAAGCCGCACACCCTCGGCAGTGCGATCGCATGCTGGTGGCCACAAAGAACCCTACTGCTACAGCTTGTAAGAACATTGCCTTGTTGGTGGGTGCCAGTGTTCCGCTTCCGAAAACCCGAGCCAGCAACACTGGGGCTTAGGGCTTTTCGGCTTTCGCCGGAACTGGGTAAAGCACCCTCGCCTAAACTGTTGAAGCCTACCCGTTTTCGGGGTATTTAGCTTTACCATAATAGGGATCTACAGTAAATAGTATGGTTCCCTTACTATGGTAACTTAAATTAAATCCTTTAACAAGAAGTGTTTAGATTTTTTTGTTGTTACAGGCTCGGCTCCCCGACCCCACCAGGACGGAAAGCGTGGTTTCGCCGAAAGATCTCCGGGAGGTGTGTGATTCTTTGGGGGGAGCTCCCGGGTAGAAAGATAATGGGTACCGAAATCCTCCAAAGGTAGGTAACACAATGGCTCGCGACCGACAAAAGCGCAGTTTTCTGATTCAGAATCGTATTGTCAAAAGAAGCCTGCCTTTAGAGGTCATGAATCATGGGTGCATGTTGCAAGGATCCCTGGTTAGCGGCTACCATATATCATTACATTACGATTCGCATTGGTATCTTGCCACACAGCAACTTGGAACAACGGCCTGTTATAGGTGCTGGGCCATTATTGTTAGTAGTAGTAGTAGTAGTACTAGTACTAGTAGTACTAGTAGTACTAGTAGTACTAGTAGTACTAGTAGTAGTAGTAGTAGTAGTAGTAGCAGCAGTAGTAGTAGTAGTAGTAGTAGTGATCTTTGGCCTAGAACGACCTAGGAGCCTTGGAATGGGGCTGTTGGGACTTAGGGCTTCAGGCTTCCGATCCGAAGCCCTACTGTCACACCTCCACCCTCCTCCCTGAACCCTAAACCCCCTCAAACCCTCAAACATCCTCAAACCCGTAAACCCTCAACCGGGGCTTCAGGCTTTGTCAGGACATAGAGCTCGGGTCTTGGCTTGGACGTGGAGTGTTCAAGTGCTATAGTAGCCTTATAGAACCCTTATTGAACCCTTAGAGGATCCCTTAAAAGATCCTTTAAAGGACCTTTATAGGACGCTCCAAGGATCCCTCAAAGGACCCCTTGTAGTAGCCTTCAAGGAACCCTGAAAGGCTCCTGGTTTGCCGTCTTCCGGTTGAGGTCGGGCTTGGAGGGTGTGTAGGCTTTGGGTTCTTTAGGGGTTTTCAGGGTTTTAAGGCTTACGGTTTGTAGGGTTTTGGGTTTTTGGGCTGGCAGGGTTGGGAAATTTCGGGTGCAGCGGACAAAAGTCTAACCTAAGTCCTATAAACCCTAAACCCCTAAACCCTAAACTCTAAACCTAAGTCCTAAACACCTTGTTCTTCGCAGGCCGAGCGGCTCCTGAATGGCGATGGCGAGCCCGCTCCCTCACGCAGGCACGCCTCCCAAGCATTCCCAGGGCGTGGCAAGCCAAAAAGCCATGAAGCCTTCAACTAAGACCTACCTTTTGAAGACGTAGATTCCGTTGTATTGCAGTCGGAAAGGCGTTAAAACCACCAAAATGCTTGCATCGGTATTCGTCTTTGACCTTTCATCTCGTTGTCAGGTCGCCTTCGATATTTTTCTGTTGCGGTAGGAAGGGAGGGGGTGGGGTTTGAAATTGTATATTCCAAGCAATGACGTGTCGTCCTTCAAGCTACTCGGCACGACCCAAGCCAACAGTTCTGCATGTGAAGTGCCCTTTTTGGCACCCAACCCGTGCCTGGCAAAGTCGCATCTTCTTTGAAGTACGCCCTCTCCTGCCCGTTGACACGCCGCCTCAAAACCTTAATCCGAAACCCCAAAGCCTGAATCCGAAGGGTTTATCGAAGATTCCGTGAAAACTTTTTTCCCTCCGCCTCGCCTGCCGCCCATGCGAGGCACTCAGTGGCGGCTTCTCGTCGCAACTCTGCGCGGCTTGACACCGCAATGATACCCAAAGAGCCCGGTAAAACATACCTGAAGTTATAAGGGTTGAATTGCAGCTTAATGCAAAGAATACTCAAAGGATACACGGTCGAAGCCTTCTTCATCAACTTTGGGCGTTTCTGTCAACCAGGGTTCTTTCGACTCCGATTCCTTCAGCTAGGGTTTAGGGTTTACTGGGGTTTAGGTTTTTTAAGGGTTGAGTGCATTTGCTGGGTACAGTGGACAGAATCCGCTGGTGACATTTGAAGGAATCTTGCGGGGAAAGTTGAAAGAATCTGTTTGCGGCCAAGAATACACCAGAAGTTTTCGGGGCTTGATACAAGGCATCTATCTTGAAACATAGGGGGCGGACTTACAAGATTATGATTAAGGTATATATTCCTGCGTGAAGGGTAGGGATTTCCAAAACCTAGCATTGGCTTCAACCCAACCCCCCTAAACTTTACCCTAAACCCCCTAAGCCCCCTAAACCCTAAAGCTAAACCCTAAACCCAAACCCCCCAAAACCCGACTTCCGCGTGGCTGGCAAAGTGGCTCAAAGCCTAGAGCCGCAACGACAAAGATGCAAGATGAGGAAAGAAGTGTCTTTTTGGGCTTCCAGGTGGCTTGATGTCGCAGAAAGATACAGTGCAGCTCAATCCAAGCGCAAACTTCGCCACACAGAGGCTACAGGCATCTCTTTTCGTCCTTACTGTTACGTGTAAGTAGGCCAAGTATACCCCATACCGTTCTCGAATTCAATCTGCCCCCTGCAGTCAACGACCACAGCAAGCTATGGTTTGCAGGAACCCACCGTCACCTGGTGTCCTCACTTCTGCACCTCACGCACCGCCAGGGTACAGAGTTTAGGGTCTTGGGTATCCCGTGTGGACAAAACCAGCTTTTCCTGTCTTTGTGTGGCTTCCGGTTGCGCAAGGTCTTATACTCAGAGCCTGACTATGTCTGCACCGCAGCTGGTGACCGTGCTGATCCAGATATGGTGCAAGGGGATCAGGCTTCATTACTTCAACCACTTCCGGGTTGAAGCAAACCCACATGCAAAGGTTACCTAAACCCCCACATAACCTACCTTTTTTACAGACTTATATAAGGAAATCATAATAGGGAACCCTAACAAGGAGGTCGGAGAAGGGCATGAACGTTGTTTGTTGCTGCTGAAAGAGCGCTCTGGCGAGCAGTACGATGCGAGCGAGATGACTTGGGCTTGGTGGAGAGAGAACATTAAGGATCGGGACTCGACAATCGATGTGAAGTAATGGCCCGACACCATTACAAGGGTACTAGTCTACATACTTTCCAACACCAATACAAGGCTATTAGTCTACATACTTTAGAAAGGTCCAGGTAAAGGCTCAAGACAAGATCTGGCAGTCAGGGCCTGGCAGCCACCGGCTTCAACGGTGAGCTTCTGGTCTAATGGGCCCCAAAACCCTATTCTACTTATGAAGGTTATATCGTTATTCCTCAGCCCAATTAAAGTCCCAGCTGGAGCTTCTTTGGTGCGCGTAGGCAGAGGCCTCAAACCGCATCCTCTAATCTGGGAGGGTCCTCGGCTCTTGCCTGGGCAGATCCTCGGCACTTGCTCCCAGACCCACACCTTGAATCTTCATTGGAAGCTCCTTCGTGCTTGCAGAAAAGGGGATGCATGAGGGAATGCAGTTATAGGGACATGATCTTGGAAGCAGTACCCCATCTAACGTGCTTACAACTGCACTGGAACCTGTTTACAACGTCCATTGATCCTTTTGCCCTCTAAACCTCAGCACGAACATGAGCCCAACGCCTAAACCTAAACCCCAAACACCCCACACTTAATCCGAAAAACCTGATATAGGGTCCTTTACGATTACCAATCGTATTTTGGGGGTTCCTTATTATAACCATAGTATCATATACCCAAAACCCTATTCTAATTATTGAGGCCGCTGTAATACCCAACACCTGCTCAGGCCATGGCAACCACAGTGGGTGCGATGCCCCAAGAGGAGGACAATCGAGGCTGGGCCCCCCGGGTGCTGTGGGTTGGGGGAAGAAGGAGGGGGTTTTGGTACTGTAGGGTTTTCCGAAACTTGCGTAATTGGAGCTTATTGTCTAAGGTTTGAGGCTTTAGGGGGTTTATAGGATTCAGGAAGGTCTGGAGAACTGTTGAGTTTGCTTGTGGGTTTTTGGTTCTGGACCATTGCTTCGGTTAGGGGTTGGGGTTTAAAATCAAGTCCTCGGGTTTCTGGGTCTGGAGCCTTGCTTTTACCTACGATGTCTGACTCCTCCATCGATCCCCATTTTAAAAGGTTCAGGTTATAGGCCTTGGGGTCAAGCCCCAGCGGGTGGGTGGTTAGGGCTTGGGAACTCGATGGGCTTTCAAGCTTCGAGGATGTTTAAGGAGGCTCGTGTACCCTTGCCAAAACTCCGCCGACAACGTAGGTACGTATGCATGCTTGCATGCCTGTGCATGTATGTGTAGAGAACACACGCAAGCATGCTTCGCACATGCAGTTGTAACATGCCGACGAGCATGCATGCATGCATGCATGCATGCATGCATGCAGTTCTTCCTAATACAGATGATGAAACTTGTGCCGTGTATCAGGATTGGTGAAGCAGCTCATGACTTTCCGAAGGGATGACCTTCACTCTACGCTCTACAAGAAGAGACGCTTGAAGCAACTGTCGTGTGTAGTTGGCGCTTGTTCTTGAGGGCTGTTGGGGCGCCGGGGTGGGGAGGGTTAGTGTCGAGGTCAATACTCTGAGTATACTGTAGTATAAATCGAAGCCCTATTCTACTTATGAAGGCTCCTATTTAATTAATCAAGGTTCAGAGCTGTGGAATTGCAGTTTTTCCCTGGCGCGATTTGGGGCAGCTTTAAATTCAGCGGCAGCGAAACCTTGAGGATCTACGCTCGTTGGGCGACAAGCTTGCGGGCATCTGAAGTCCTACGTGTGAGTCAGAAGCCAGGTGTCATTACTCAAAGCCTCAAAGCATAACTATGGGAATTATGGTACATTCCTTATAATGGGTAATGCAGGATTTTGTCCATCAGCCGTATCACTCTACATCCTGCATCACAAGACGGCTGTAACGGTCAGCCTTCAATCCGCGAGGTTGTGCTTCAGGCATTGCAATGCATAGTTGTGGAGTTCTGTCCGGAAGAGTCAGCTAACTCATCAAAAACGATCCGAATCCCTAGTAAAAGCCTGACAGGAAGCCATGTTCGGGTCGCTACGAAGTCTGGTAGAGCAGTCTGTGAACCTCTTGACAGAGCTGGCGAGCCCCCAACGAACATTACGATGCGTTGCACAAGCCTCATCAACCCTAAACCTGAACCCGAAACCCCTAAACTCCTAAGCCCAAACTCGCCGAGCCCGCAACTCTTTTAAACCTCTACCTCAACACAAACTCTGAACACCGAAGCCCTTTGAGGAGTGGCCGATGGCAGAGATCCGTGTCCCGATCGCATCTTCGACCGCAATGTGCGGCGGGAGCTGGCACGCACCTGGCAGGCCATTAAGGGTTGGGGCCTGTATAGTAATAACTGTTTATATTAATTATAGGAAAATGAAACGGGTGCAAGAAGGCATCTGTAAAGACTTCAGTGTTACCAAGGTTCAAAGTCGGGCTGCTATCAGGGTATCAGGGTTCGATATGTAATGCTGTGAGATTTGGGATAGCGCGGGCACAGCGTTTAAGACAGCTGGGGTCCGGGATATCCAAATTTTCTCGGGAGGTTGGTTTGGAGAGCGCCAAGCCAAGCTTTGTAGCAACTCAATCCCCTTAGTGCTTAAACGCCTGAACAGCCATGCTCTGGCACTCCACCCAGCAAATTACCCTCAATTGTATGATTTTGAACCGTTTGTGGCCTCGGTAAAGCATTATAGCTACATAGAACTTTGATTGAGCTTTCAAGGCGGGTGGGTTTGGATTTTCAGGCACAGCGCATATCAAAATTCTCATAATCGCCTGCGCAAACGCTGAAATGAAAAAAACACAATTGCCAACTTAAAGTAGCACTACAAAAGCCCGCGCCTGAATCTGCTGGAGGCTCCCTTTACTACGTCTGCAGCCGGGCAGCCACCGGCGCGCAACCTACGCACCACATCCCACGGATTGCCGCCCCTGTTTCAGAAGGCTGGGGGAGGGGCTATCGGAACGTAGTTTCGCCGGCATAAGCTGGGTCGCTGCAGCATGAAGCCTTCTTACTTGAAGGAACGGCTTCGGTGAAGGACTCTTCATAGCAGCACCATGCACAGCCGGATCCTATCCTACGAGGTGCAGGAGCATATCGGGTCCCAAGTTCCAAGCCCACGCCCCTCCCACAGGGAAGCTACTGGAATCCCGAGCGCGAGCAAGACGTGGAGTGCAATCCGGGGGCCGCGAAATACTTGAGGTCGCTTGGAGCTGGGTTGGGTTGGAGGTGCCAAGTTTCAGGCTATTAGGTTTTGCGTTCTGGGTATCAGGCTGGAGGTTGTCGTGGGACTTCTTCTCTTGCCGGAAGTAGGTTTCGGTCCAAAACAGGTGCTTCTTAATATAGGGGCCTCAATCATTGCCTCTACTATTTTGGGGGTTCCTTATTATAATTATAGTGTAACGGGCCCCAAAATCCTTTTTCTAATTATTAAGGCCCCCGTATTGGGCTTGTGTCATTGCCATGAGCACTGTTGTAACCTTCGATCCTTTCATCAGTGTGTAGTCTTCCATTGCTTCACATGTTTTCCCGCTGTACTGTAGGAAGTACAGTGGTAGTGGTTTAGGGTGAAGCAGGTGTGGTGCTTCTGGGTGTTATGGTAGAGTGGAGCGCGATGCGAGCAAACCGGATGGTAGTCCTAGTCGTCGTGATCGTCGTCGTCGTGGTACTACTTGTCGCAGGGGAAGGATGCTTGAATCTTCATGTCAATGCGACCAAATCCTTGTGCATTGCATTAAGATGACCGCATGTTGGGTGCTTCCGTACGAGACCCTTTCCGGAGTCCTAAAGCAAACACCTGTATAGCAACAGCCACCCAGGCCGTGGTTTTGGGTTTGTGGCTTTTGCGACAGCCCCGCATATGGTACCCGTAGACCTCTTGGCTTTTGCTGTCCTTAGAAAACACCCCGAAGCCGATTTGATGCCAGACTGGCAAAACGGAAGGAGTGGTTAACAAAGACTGTAAAAATTGTTCAGAGACCAGAGCTCCAAACCGATAAACCTAATATAGGGGCCTAAATAGTTACCAATCTTGCTGTGGGGGTTCCTTAGTATGACCATAGTATAATATACCCCCAAACCCTATTCTAATTGTTAACACCCCTATAGTACACCATAAATCCTGCAAGCCGTTTCAAGCCTGAGCACAATTCACAAGGCACCACGCACCACTAGAACCCACCAACAACTAGTCCTAGATCCGAAAAATCTCCAGTTCACCCTTCATCTCTCGCTAGGACTTGCCTGGACGAAGGCGTGCTCCCGGACCTGCCACTGGGCCCAAGAAACTTTTATGCTTGAGGGCTGTACGGTCTCAGGTTTTAGAGATGTCTAGAGTCTTAGCAGTCTTAGCACGGAAGCTATCATCAGTTGCTTCAGGAGTGAGGCTGCGAACCCTAAGACAAACAGGCTTCGTGAGGCAATTCAGTGAAGTTTGTGCGCAACGCAATGGCCGAGCACCACCATTTGAGGCTGGACTCTGCCTTTCGATGTGCTGGTCGTCAGGAAAACCAGCCTAGAATGACATGTCGGCCATGCTTTGCGATAGCAATTCAACTTAATCCATAGCTTTTGGGTTTCGCATCAGCACTTTGTCTTATGTTTGGCTCCTGAAGCCCCACACGCAGGACTCTATAAAGCTTACAGTGGCGCCTCCAAGAACCCAGGAGCCTTCAAGTCTACCCTATACCCCAATGGCCTATACAGTGGGTTAATGTGTTTATCCCGATTGTATAGACCTTATAGCACCCATATCGCAGAACTCCACTACATGGATGCCTGGGCTCTTGGGCTAGTGCAACTCTTAAACCACTAGTTCCGAGAAGCCAACCCGATCTGAAGTCCGCACTCTACGAGCGAAAGCCCCACATCCGAAGCCCTATACCCTTAACTTAAACCCTGAGCCTTGGAACCTTGAAGCTCCACAAGAGAGCCGGTACGGGGCGGAGGGAAAACGCCTTTAAACACCAAAAGCCACGAAGCCACGAAGCGAACCTCTGATTCGAGGCTGCCGTTCCTTACGGGCCATTCTGCGAAGCTCGAGGCTGCCAGCCGAGAACTCACGGAGACTCGGCTTGCTTAGCGTTCAGAGTGTAGGGTCCTGAACTTCCCGGCGCAGGGCCCGAGTCTAGAGGTGCAGGGTCGTTCTATCTTTTCAGTCTGGAGTTCAAAGACAAAGGCACGGTGTAGGTTTCAGAGTTGCAGTTGCAATGTTGTAGTAATTGTAGTTCAGCCAAAAAACAGTAGCTGATCATGCATGCCTTGTAGAGCATGAGCGAACAAAAGAACATAGAGACCTATCTTCAAGATGTAAGCTCTCAATGCAGTCAAGCAAACTCCAGGCTAGACAATATCCTCAAAATCTCGATCTCAAAGCCATATGAAGACCAATCCCTGCAAGCATTTGGACCATATTAATGCGTTTTGGAGAGAATGGACCGCTGGCCAGCCGATCCCATTCTGCCTCATTTCAGTGCAGGAGTTAAGGGGCCGAAGGTTGCGAAGCTTAGTATGGGGGCCTTAATTTTTACCTATAAGGGATCTATAGTAAGGATGTATCTTAGGGGCCTTAATAAATAGAATAGGGTTTTAGGGCCCATTATACTATAATTACATTAAGGAACCCCGAAAATAGTATAGGTAATTAGTAAGGCCCCTATAGTATGACTTCCGGTTTGGCAAGGCCTTTCGGCTTTCGGCGCTAGGTAAGGATCTTTTCTGGCTGCTGCCTGTTGAGCAGGTGCCTCGTTTGGGAAGCTGAGCCCTACCCGGCTAAACATTGAACTCTAAACTCTAAACCCCTCCATTGCAGGGGCTTCTAACCCCAAAACTCAAACCCCTAAACCCTAAAGCCCCAACCCCAGCTTTTCCCTGTGAGGACAAGGACCTCGGAGCCATCACCGCAATGCTTGGCAGGGTGGCAACAGCGAAGGCGATCGACCTCAGCAGCTGTCCTGGTATTGGATTAGGGTTCAGGGCTTGGGCCTAAGATTTATCACGGTTTCGGGTTTGGGCTTAAGGTTAGTGACAAGGGTTAAGGGTGCAGGTTTTGGGGCTGAAGGCTTCAGGATTTAGGGCCTAGGGTTCGGGAAAACATGACGGTCCCACGGGCAATTCAGCGCTACTGCATCCTCTCATTCTGGTAAGACCGCGATGTTGTTGCCTGGGCTTGCGGGTTTCAATGTTGCGGTGGTGGATTTTGAAATGGGGGTGCTTGTTAGGCACGTTCGGATCCACGTTGACGGTCCCGACTCAAACCCCGCAGTCGCTAAGCCTTTAAACACACACCCTAATTTGCCATCACTATACAAGCCTGAATAAGAGTGCACTGGGTTTAGTGCCGAGTGTGCTTGCCGGGCCAGGAGTAGCACAGTTGTACATTGGTAATCCGTTCGTACAGTGGTTATACAGTAACTGCGGTAGAAGTAGAAGGGTTTAGGGAGGATTGGGTCTTGCCAAAACCCTCGAAATTTAAGCTTGACGCATCCTCTTGATATCTTCTACTGAATTAATTTGCTGATATCTCTACTGAATTAATTCGCTGAATTCTACAAACTTGAGAATCAGCAGAAAGAAAAAGAGCAGCTAGCAAAAATCCGGCCGCCTTGGGAGCACGTTAGAGAGACGCCCGAACAATGGCCCTTCTCTTGAAGTAGTGCCAGCCGGAGCACATTGCAGAGGGTGACCGAATTAAGCCCGGTCCGACGTTAAGCGTTAAGTCTATATGCCTTAGGGTTCCTGATTATGAATATAGTCTGAACCCTGCTATTGTTAAAGCCGCTACATTATCTGAAGCTTCAGGTAACAATCCGCTGCTCACGGACAAGTCCATGGCACCGTTTCTTGATGCCGTGCCGCGGCTCCTAAATGTGGAGTTCCCGAAAACAGGGGCCCCTAAGGTTGACGCCTGAAACATGTAGAATCCTCATTAGATCTATGTTCTTCCACAGTCTTCTGAATTATCATCTAACAGGATCCCAAAGTTAGGAGCTCCCATGTCTCCGACCCAAGGCTTCGTGCAAACTGCACCGGTTTGAGAACAAGGGGTCAGGATTTGGCGTTAATGTTTGGGGTTCAGGCTACAGGATTGTTCTTTTCCCGCTTGGGTGGTCTGCCTTTTAGGTTTTAGGTTTCGGGGTTTAGCGTGTAGTAGGTTTTGGCGTTTCGGCTGCACGGTTGCGTGTTCAGGCTTTGGGGTGCAGGGCTTAGCATCTTGGTCGTGAGATCCAAGCTCTGCCGCAACAATTTAAGTCGATTCGTCTGCTGGTTGTTGTTGTGGTTGTCGTTGATGGTGGTATTGCTGGTGGTGTTGTTGGCATTGGTGTGGTTGTTCTGGTTGTGTTGGTCGTTGCAACATCTCGCAAAGCCGTGCTTTCGACGTCCTTCTCATACCAACTGTACTATCCGCAGACAGCAACTACAACACTAGCAACGGAAATAACACTGCCAAGCAGCAGCAATGCCCGCATTGAGCAGGATACGTCGTGATAGGGGCAAAAATTGACAAAACCGATTGGGAGCAATGCCGCAGCAACGCCTGGACAACGCAGCATCAAAGCATCACCACATTATCGTCGTCATAACATGCCCATGACCATCCTCGTATCAGAACGTCATGACAAAATCATCATTGTTTTGTTTTACGACTTTCTTCTCAGACTTCTTAGAATCCTGCACCCTAACTCCCGCCAAACCTTCCCAGTTGCTTCGCCAAGAGCTGCCAGCCACCGTTGCCAGACTTAGTCTGGCCAACTGTATCTTGGCTGAAAGCCCAGGGCCTATGCGGTCTAGGATTGCAGGCAAAATCCTGCATTTTGAGTGTCATGCTTTGGGTTGCGAGTTGTGTGCAAGAGGATGAGGAGCAACCGACCGCGGTTAGAACGGGTTTAGGGTTTAGGGTTGTGTCGTTTCTCTTTTCCGCATGTTTGAGGGCCCGTGACATCACGGCACCTGCTCGTCGGGGACCGGCGGTAGTTGAGTTCCGATTTTCTCGGGGGCAGATGGTCTCCGTACTTCCAGGAACCTGCTCCCTTCGCCTTAAGCAGGTCGCAGCATGGCAAGTCTTCAGCGCCACACGCATCCACGTTTTGAAGCTTGTGCACATGTATCACGAAGTTGCGGGCCCGTCATGCGAATGGTGGCAAGGGTAGCTGCCTTCCTGAAAACCCTGAAACATACGGGTCTGAGCATGCCTGGGTTTTCGGGCTGGCAGGGTGTACTGTTGCCGGAAAGCTTTTGCGTGGACAACTACTACAGTAGCTACGATTCCCGAACGAAGCACCGCTATATTGCTACCGAATGTTATGTTTGTTGTTAACTATTTTTCGTCATTACTGTTGCTGTTTTCTTCGTGTGTATCGTCATTACAAATGTAAACCATTCTTATTGTCATATGATCAGTATTGTCATACTTGTCATATCTGTTCGTATCGTTATTGAATCTAAAGTATCGTTATGAGTTATGACATTATCGCAGCTATCATTATCGTCACGAATATTCAGGTCATGCTTTGTCTCTGAAGACGGCAACGAAATTGGCATCGCTGGTGGAAAGCTGCTATGCTTGCAAAGATAACAGGCAGTCTATGGTTCAGGGCCGTTGGATAAGGGCTTAAATAATTACCAATACTATTTTGCGGCTTCCTTATCATAATTATAGTATAATGGGCCCCAGAACACTATTCTCATTATAACGGCCTCTTTATTACGGCTCCTTTCAGTCCCAAATCCTAAACATCCCTCAGCTTTGAGTTTTCAGCCTCCCTGCTTGGATTTTTGGAGGGTTGAGCTCGCTGCCGAAACCCAACTTCCAAGGACTCAGGGATTCTCGCAGCGAAAAGGAGTTCGTGTTGCGGTAGGGACCTTGCCGTACTAGCAGCCACAACAGGAGCGATAAAGAATAGCCCACGAGGAGTCAGCAGCATCATACACTAAATGCTGGTGTTGTAGTCGTCATGGCCATAGCAGCTTCGGACCATGTGAGAACCGTTGTTGGATTGTTGGTTTCTTCAACTCCCACGCTGCCTTCAGCCTTAGTGATCCAGTGATCCGTATATGTTGGTCTTCTGTTCGGTTTCCTACATAGTAGCGGACAGCAATGGGCCCCACCACATCAGTGACCAAGGTGATCAGGCTGCACGTCTGCGTGGCATGGCGGCATTATTTCTCCCTTGCAACTGCTTCAGCGTGTAGAGTCGAGGTAGTAGTAGTAGTAGTAGTAGTAGTAGTAGTAGTAGTAGCAGTAGTAGCAGTAGTAGCCCCTTTGGCATTGTACCTCCTTTGGAATCTTCTCCTAGATTGTTTAGATGCAGCAGAGGTGATTGTCGCGAGTCTCTTCTGACCGAGCGAAAGTCGTGAGCCACTGTTGGGAATGTACCCCTTCCCGAACCCCAAAGCCACAACACCGCAACCCCGAAACCTCACCCTAACGCCTACACCCTCGCCATTGACGCAAAAGCGTGACTCCAACAGTCCTGAAGCCCTAACGCAAGCCCTAAGCCCAACAAAGGGTACCCCAGCCTTGTAGAAGGCTCATAATCGCCGTGTAAAGCTCTATAGAGCTTGTCGAAAGTTTTTGGAACCGGTGCAAAACCCTTATGGATCCCATCGACCCATATCCCTTAAGACCCCACAAATTCGGAGGCCCTAAACCGCATCAAAACCCTAAAGCCCTAATGTCGAAACCGGAATAAGCAAATAGTAGCGTTATTTCTCGGCGTTGCTGATTCTGAGCATGCTGCGATGCACAGCCCAAACCCGGTTCGAATTATCAAGACCCCCATAGTAGAGATCCCCTATAGAACCCATTATAGCAACCCCTCAAGGAGCCCTAAAGGGAACCCCAGAAAACCCCCAGCCGAGGAACTCTCGATCTGAGTGGGGTCCGCTTGAGCCTGGCAGCCCAAGTGCACATCTCCGGAAGCATCCGTGCTTCAAGCTGCACTCCAGGGACTTTAGAGGAGCATTTGCAGTAGGGTTTGGCGATTTAGCACCATTTTTGGGTGTAGGGTTTGGGATTTCGGGATTCGGATCTTGGCTCTCGGTCTAGAAGTCAGAGTTTAGGGTCTGGGACACGGATTTGATTGGAGTTTAGGGCTGCAAGCTGGGGAAAACGCTGCTCTGAGCTGCAGAAACCGTCCTAGTGGTTGCCATGGCATTCGCATGCAGACGAGCTTCTAGAGTCTAGGCACATCGTTGAACGTGCTGCGCGTTCCCGAACCCTACACCATACCCTGGCCCAGGGGAGCACGACGAGTTGCGCGAATTGAAGCTGGCCAACACGAACATCTCTGGTCGTGCGGCGTGTCTGCATCCGACTGAGGTACGCCTACGAAGCCGAAGTATGCTTTCAGACAGTAAAAAACACGTACTGCTGCAGCTTACCACGCGGGTCCTTGCATCGTGACACTTTGTCCAGTGTGCTGTGGGTTGGGACCAACCAAGTTTCCATCTTCACCTTGCAAGGACTCTGAATGATAGGTTCCGATGAGTATCCAGCAGCTGTTCCACCTCCGAATTATTGCTGCGCTTCTTAGAGCTTGTGCAGTCGGTCCCAGTGTAGGCTTAGGCCACTACTTGAAAAGAGGGTGGCGTCGAAGCTTGTCGAGAGCCTCGCATTCCATGAACATAGCGGTACACAAAGAAGACTACCCCAACAAAATGCGATCCTGTATCATACAAAAAAGCAGAAGCATCAGAAACCCCAAATCTCTATTATAAGCCGCGTACCAAGGACTGCTTGCATGTTCTGCTCGCCAATGACAGGTCTCTGGGCATATGTAGTTGGTCCGTGGGATTATGGAAGCTTAGGCTTGGACTGCTGTCTTCATGCCCGTTCCATGAAGCACTCGCTTTGTGCAAAAATCTTGGTGCAGAGCAGTAGCTCATAAGCAGATGGAGTGGAAGTGCACGGCACGGACTCTTCAAGCACTGCCAGCTGCATGGGGAAGCCAAGTCCAAAGTTGTGCTACAAGATTTAAACGTTGACGATCTGGAGGAATGACGGTCGCTCTCTAAGAACTTGAGTCGGACCTATCAACAACAGCAGACTTTGTTTTTGCCATGATGGGAAGGGGAGGAAACCCATGTAAGCACAGTACAATCAGTATTCACAGTCATGGCAGTAATCGACTAAATATCGACACCAAAGCACCCAGCGATGCTAGTCGCAACAGCGTCCCTCATACCCTTTATCCGCCTGTCCGGGGAAAAACCCGCATCTCCAAACTTTCGACCATAATATAGGGGCCGAGATACGTACCAATACTATTTTGGGGTTCCTTACGATAATCATAGTGTAATATCTCCCAAAACCCTTTTCTAATTTCTGAGGCCATATTGTAGAGCCCTTATAATTTATAATTCCCTTTTATAGAGCCCTTTAAAGGAACCCTATTCTACTTATTCAGGCCCCTATACTAAGGCTCCAGCTACTCGACCTGAGCTGGAACTCCTTCGACGAGCAATGCTTTGCGACCATAGGCTCTTTCCGAGTTTTTCAGAGGGCTTAAGATATCTGTAAGATCTGTACGGGGTTGTGTAGGAATTTTCGGGTTGAGGGTCTTTCGGTTTCAGGCTTGCAGGGAGCTTGAGTCTAGATTTGGGCCTAGTGTGCAGGTTCAGCATCCGCGTAATTGAAGCTGCGATTGCATTTCTTCTTGCAGAACAAAGGCTTTTCAGATTCGATCCGCCTTCTGCTGCCTCACCCGAACATGAACAGCCATGAGAGTACATCAGCTTGATAAAACCTGTTCCCCTAGCAGTTTCCACGATGTTCTTGCAGCATCCATCTTCGTGTTTGCTTTGTCACAGTAGATCCAGCCGATGGAATCCTCGAGCAGAGCGGGGGCGACGCGAAAGCGCACTTGTCATCAAACACCCCTACAGCTCCTACCTTACCTTAGGCACCCTAAACAATGGGAAAGTTCCCAATGATGAATCGTGCAGGGTTTGTTCCAGCAGCCATATATTGCCTGAGACGCAGGCGAACTGTTGGCAAAGAACGTATCCCTCCACACACTGGCGCGCCTTCGTAGACTTGGCAACAGGTTGAAGTGAAGGGCGTCGGTGTAGTATTCTTCTTTAGTGGGGTTTGCCTGATGTGAAGGCTGCCGCGGCCAAGGCTCGATTCGAATCAGCCGAAGTAGGTCGGGGTTTAAGGGTTTTGTCTTTATGTTCAGGCATCAAGCTCTCCGCAGTTCAACGCCAACGGATCCATGTTAATGCTACACGAGACCGAAAAACTCAGCGACCTGGATTGTAGCACCTCCGTGGGGGAGTATCCATATATGTTTAGGATCCTATGAGAAAGACAAAGAAATTTAGTCCAATGCAGGGGTCCGGGTAAGAACCCCAAGCCGAGAGTGTGCCTCAACGGCCCAAAACCCTCAGCTGCCTGTCTCTCATACTTCCCTACCAACCATTTTGAATAGCTGTATACCTGATACCTAGAGGCTCCATGGTAGGTCCTTTTTGGGATTCAAATTTAGAACCCTATAAGGTAATCCCAAAAAGGAACGAATCACGATGGAGCCTATGGGTAGTTATGTCGGTTAACATACCCAACGACCTGTCGTCCCTCACCCTGGAGCAGAAAAGCATCGATAAAACGGCGTCAAAGGCTCGCTCCCAGAGATTTCTCAGGGCCTCATACGGCTCACCACCCCAAAAAATCAACCCCACCAGACCCAACCCCTAGCCGTCTCATAAACCCTAGAATCCTTGTTAACCCACCCTCGAAGACCTGCCGCCAGTGTTAAACAACCCTATATCATAAGGCCTCAGGGTTATGATCCCTGCTATAAGGAATCCCAATTATGAGGAGCAATCCCGATCAGAAGGACACCTTTCTAAGATGCTCGTCTTTCTCTTATCATGACTGCTATTATTACAAATTGCCATTACTGTCAGCATGACTTTCATTGTTTGCATTGTCTAAGGTGCTCAAACTCCTCCACGCCCTCCGGCAAGCGGTTGACGCCCATCGTGCGACTCCTTGAGGCTCTGTCGGGCCGCTTGGCCCGAGACCTTCTCGGGCTTTTCTAGAGGTTCTTGGTAGTGTTTGGAGGTTTTTCTTTACAGGGCGCCGTAAGGGTTCTGGAAGGGGTCTCGGGGTTTAGAGTTTAGGGCTTTCGGGTTAAGGGCTTTGGGTAGGGTTTAGGGCTGAGTCGACGGAAGTGTGCTGCTTTTTTTTTGGGTGTTAAATGGCCATATCGGCTATATACTATGGTGACATACGGTTTTAGGGTGTTCGGTGTTTTACTTCAGGCTGCCTTGGAGAGTAGCTCAACATCAAGGAAACTCAGGGTTCTTGCCCCCCACCCTGCACCGCGCTGGTGATGATAATGAAGAAGATTGGCCGAGGTATATCAAACTTGCAGCAGCTGGACATTGCGGCCGACCAGCCACTCGCCTGCAGTCGGAAGGTAATGGTTTAGAGCTTCACGGTGGGGTTTAAAATTGGTTTTAGCCAGTATAGCCATAGGCTCACAGGCCCTCGTAGTCGTAGTGTTTTCAAAGGCTGAGGGCATTGGGTCTAGCACAGGCAGCCTGAAGATGTTGAAGAGCTGTCAACCAAAGGAATTGTGCAAGCGTGTTCTTTGAATGGATGTGTGCTTTTGCTTCTGCGGTTCATGCCGGGGCACAACAGTATTTTCTTTCGTATTTCGTTTGTCCTTCGGGGATGCAGACTCCCTTCTTCGCGCAAGGGCCCTTCCTTGGGTTTGGTTAAGGAGGTTCGATGGCAATCTCTGGTTTATCCACTCTGCAGTCTGTTGTACACTGGCTACTCGTAAGTACAAGAGTAGCAAGAGGAATAGATTTCCTGCTGCTTCTTCTATGACTGCTACTGCTATGGTTAGTCGTACTGGAACAAGTCCCTACACATGCACACCCATATACACATGCACCCATACATACGTTTACGAATATGCACACACCCACATACTCACATTCACGCATATACAGCAGTGTATCTTAGATTCCAGAACTCCCCCCCCCGGGCCAGGATTGACTACCGAGCTGCTCTGGTCCTGGAAGACGTGCCACGCGGCTGCCGAGGACTTTGACTTTCATCCAAACCCACAGATCTAATCTTGTTGCTGGGAGGTGCCGGTTTTCGTCTAATAAGCCTTAAACCCTAAACCCTAATTAAACCCAAAGCCCTAAACCCTAAACCCGAAGCCTCCAACCCTAATTAGACCCTAAGCCTTCAACCCCATTTAAACACTAAGCCCAAACCCCATACCCACTGCAACCAAGGCTGGGCGATCATCCCAAGTTGCGAAGGCTGGTCGTGCCCTGGCTGCTGTCCCTGTGGGCCTTCATCCCACTCTTAGTAGTAGTAGTAGTAGTAGTAGTAGTAGTAGTCATAGTCGTAGTAGTAGTAGTAGTAGTCGTCGTAGTGGTAGTGGTAGTAGTAGTAGTAGTAATAGTAGTAGTCGTCGTAGTAGTAGTAGTGGTAGTAGTAGTAGTAGTAGAGTTTGAATAAGCTTTTGTTCGGATTGTATTATCTCAGAGGTGCGTCACAACATTGCAGGTCGCTTCCCAGAGAGCCCCACATCCTCTTTATGAGTTTAGGGTTTAGGCATGTTTAGGCCCTTCTTTACTAAGGGGCACAACGCCACGTAAACACAAACTGCTGTACGTTAAGAGTCCTCAAGCCTGAAGGCCCCGAGCCCTTAACGTAAGCCCATAGCTTGAACCCAGAAACCTAAGCCCTGTACCCAGAGACTCCAATATCCCTTAGTTAAGGAATAGCTTTAAATCATATTTGGGACCCTACTATAATTTAAGGCATACCCTTCCCTACAGCCCAGTTGGCACAGAATCCACTGGGCATCCTCGGATGTCGCTCTATGCTCCGGCTTCTTTGTAGCGAGGCGAGACGGGTCAAATCATGGGTATTAAGGCCCCCTACTCCCCTCCCCATCTACCCCGCGAAGGGTCCCTATGGTCAAACGCTTCGAAGGGCTTATGTGGTTCGGGGCTTCGGCTCGTGAGGGTGCTTAGGGGTTGCAGGCATTATAGAGGTTTGTGTTGTGTTGGCTAGGCCTGCGAGGGTTCTGGTGATGGGTTTAGAGGATTCTGCAGTTTCGAAGTGTCAGGCTTGATGTTGTTTGCGGCTGTCAGCTCGATGGAATTCGATGTTCCGGGGATTACAAGAAACTCTTAAACCCTATAGACTTTGGCCCTTGAACCCTAAGCCCTTAAACCCTGCCGAGTCCGAGGTCTGAGATCGTAAACCCGTAAAGAAGCTAGAAGCGCAAACGACTAGCAGAGCTGCGCGCGAGAAAGCCTCCCTTATGATCCGCTTCGCTTCGCCTCCCATGTGCCCCAACTTCAAGAATCCGGGGACATCGTACATAAAACCGTATTTACGAGGTCCCTGAGAATGCTGGGTGGATTCGGACCCCAAAGCTCTGAGTGGATAAGAGTAGGGCATTTAGCTGAGGCTCTGAGGATAAGGGGGTTTTGTATGGTTTGAAAGTCGGCATCGTCGACGGAGCTGCAGTGGTAGGGGCAGGAGTGGTAAGAAGAGTGGCCGGCTAGAACGGTTTAGGGCATAGGGTTTGAAGTTTGCACATCTCTCACTGCGTTGCTTCCTGTGGCACATAGGATCTGCATCTCTCAGAAGAGCCCCGAGCCCTGCGGCAGCCTGAATCTCTGACGTGGTGGGGAGGCATCGTGCCTGAGAAGCGTCGATTTCGCGGGTTGCTTTTCAGCCTCTCAGCGGCAATTTCGCAGCAATGCTTTAGACTTTTTGCCTTGAGAGTTGTAGAAGTGGCTGGAATTAAGAAGAAATCGATATGAAGCTTGACGGCTTGTTCAGTGCAGGTTGACTCGGAACGACAATCATCCTCATTCTTGCTTGGTGTTCTGACTCCAGGTTTCTATTGCAAACGATGTGTGGTAGCTGCTGAGAAACCCTTTCAGAAAACCCCCCCCCCACCCTGACCTAGATCACGCAACCTGTGCCTGCCAAGACCCCTAAGCTGTGGTAGAAATCTAAACCCTGAAAACTAGCATGCCCGCGTCAACAGATGCTTAAAACCTCATGCCCGATAGTCTGCTGAGTCTATATAAACCCCTCAAAGCCCTGATTACTCGAAGCCTGTACGTCGGCGCCAGACAGCACCAGAAAGACACGTGCCCCGATTTTGCAAGAACCTTTGAAGCAAAATACAGCAACCCTAGACTCCTACCCTAAACCCATATACCCTCAATCCTAAACCCTAAACCCCTAAACCCCTGAACCTAAACCCTAAACCCTAAACCCTTAAACCCTAAACCCTTAACCCTTAAACCCTAAACCCCTAAAGCCAGACCCCATCAACGATCCGGCCAACAAGGATGCCCAGGGCCACATGGAGCAGACTGGCCCTGGATTTCGGCCCAACAGCCCGGGACCCTCGCAATCGGTTTCGGCTTTGGTACTGCTGATGATATAAATCTTGCACTACTGTACCCATAATCAGGAATATGCCATAATTCGTATGGTTTAGGGTCTTTAAGGTAGTGCAGGAATTATATCATCAACCGTAGTTTAAGGTTTGGGGCTTTAGACTTTACTGTCGATGGTTTGGAGTTTTGTGGACTTATGTATTTGGTTCAGAGTTCAGGATTTAGGGTTTGAGGATTTTGGGATTGAGGGTGCAGGGGTAAGGGCTTAGGCATTGGCGGCCTGCTGTGGTGCATAACGTTTCGCAGTATGTGTGGGGTTTCGGGTTCAGGATTTTAGGAGTCAGGGGTGGGGGTTCAGGATTCTGAGTTTCCGGGTATCGCAGTTCACTGCTTAAGTTTATGAGCGCGCATGTTCGTGGAACGGGGTTTAGTGACTCTGGAGATTTAGTGTTAGTGTCAAGTATAAGGTTCGACGATTTGGGGTTGAGGTTTAGATGTGTTTTGGGGTGAGGCTGGTTTGGAGGTTGGGGTGAGGCAGCTTCACAGACGACTGAAGAAAACGCTTGGTTCGGGGTTGAAGCCGGATGGACTTCATTAGGGTTTAGGGTTTAAGAGCTAAGTTCAGGTTCAGAGTTCGGGCGCAGGGCTGGAGGATTTCCACTTTCTCGACCTTGATTCGGAGTCTGTGCATCCTGCCGAACGAAGTGTGAAAAGAATTCCTGCGTTGCGCCTACGCCTGCGCGGTGCGCTTTTGAAGTAACAGGGTTGAACATATAGCACAGGCATTGGGATACAGTCTGGCGCATTAGTGAGCACGGTTTTCCCGAGCACGTCTGCGTTAGTAAGTGGGGGATTTGGCCTGCCGGAACAGAAACTGACCTGATGCATTGTTGCAATTTCCGTTATCATTACACAAGCTACGCAATCTCACAGTGTAATGGCAACCTGAAGACATATCTTTGCAGGAGGCACGTACCAGCTGGACTTCACGCAGCCCTACCATCGAAGCATTCTGCGCATGCTCGCCAAGGCAAGGGCTTCTTGTGAAGTCACCGAGCAGAAGAGCAATGGCCGTGAGACCAACATCAGAGTATGCGTCATCACCCTTCTCATCATCGAAATCACCACGACTACAAGTCAGCATCACCAGCGTCGGTGTATTTCTCACCGTCACCAACGCAATCATGTTCAAGAAAATCACTGATGCTCGCCCACACATATGAATCGACGAGTTGGGGCAAATTGGTGCAACCAAGCGTCAGGGTCTTATCCAAGTGCTTCACGCGTATTGCTACGGCGATATTCAAGATGCATGTTCCAAGGCCTTCCGTCCGAACAGCGAACAGCTCTCGGCCTTTGCCCCCCCCCCCAAACATTCCTTTTTGGCAGTGTCTGCATCTCCATGTTACTAAAATCCTTTTGGTCGGACACTTATTTTCTGAAAGTGGGAACTGTGCCTAAAACTCCCAGACACTTGAACGCGAGTTTCAGGCTAAAAGGGTCTTGATACCTTGAACACCGTTAAGTCTGCAGCCTCACGTAAACCATAAACAGCTACAGCTCCAAATGCAGCAAGCGCTTAGCCTTACAACCTCGCATTATACTGGTATGAGCTCAATGAGCTCTAGACTCTAGACCCCGACTGCCTTGACCCTTGAACATTGGATTCTAAACGCCTGCTACCCCTGAGGGCTCCCAGTTCCTACAAACCCCTATCAAGGCCCATTCGTCCTATAAAGCCTTCAACACCCAAGCCCAGAACCATTACAGAGCCCTTATAACACCCTTTTGGAGTCATTCGGAAACTACGAAAAGCAGAAACCTTGCCTTACATGTTGATATACGCGGGCCTTAATCATTACCAACAGTAGTTTGGGGGGGTTCCTTAGTATTACTATAGTATAGTGAGCCCCAAGCCCCTATTCTAATTGTTAAGGCCCCTATAGTACGCTTTCCAAGCTGAGACAGCGGAGCGACTGAATCTTCAAATCGCGGATGCGCTGACGCCTGTGGCCGGAGCCACGACGCTGCCAGAGCATCTCGAAGTTGATAGGGTTGAGGGATAAATTTAATCTAGGGTTTCGAGATTCAGAATTTGGGGTTCAGGGTTTCTCTGTGTGTTTTGGCTAAGTTCTGCCAAAGCCCACATGTTCCATCATCGTGTTTCCGAACCTTCCACACCTGTTTCCGAGACTCTTGCTTTACAGTTCTTGCATCCGAGTTTTGGAGTTTACAATCATAAAGCCAAAACAGAAATCAATGGGCTTCGTTCCTTTCTCGTACATTGCCTGTAGCTTGGACAGACCCCGTTCTTTTGGGATGCCGCCTCCCCGCCAGCCGTTGCAGGAAGACGCCCGCTGGCTTGTGGAGCCTTGGCATTGCACGATGAACGTGGATGAGCAGGGTTTTTAAGTAGCCTTGGCTTGTGCGGTGTGGCATATTCCCTATAGCTAGTTAATCCCAAATGTTGCCCTAGCAAACTGCAGCAGAAGGTCCCTACCATGCTTTCCGTACCGCTCGTTCGGGAACCGCTGACAGCTTCTAGGGTTCGGAAGGACTGTAGCGTCGAAAGGAGGCTAAAGCACATGCAGGCGGGGGGCTAGATTCGGGCTCGTCTTAAGTTTCCTTGTCGCCATCGTGCATTTTTTTCAAGTATAGGTACCTGTAGGGGAGCTAGAATTCAGAACCGCCTAATTAGGCGTATCTTCAATGACCAAGGACGGTGCCCACTGCCGGTGGCACCAGGATAAAGTTCAACATGGAGAAAGCCATGGGAAGGAGCCTAGGCAGGGCGACAGTTCGAAGCCGCATCCGACATTGCATTTCCAGGGCAGCGTGGAATGTACTGTTGGATTTTGGGGCTTTGACATGCAGCCTAAGTTGACAGATCGCCGGTGAGTACTCGAACCAGTGGAGGGCCATACCCTTCCTGTTGCCATCAAGAGTACCACACCCCAAGATATGCAACAGGAACACAGAAGTCTCGCAACAAAAACTATCACTAAAAGACGTGCTGCAACCACAATGCAAATACAGGTGTTCTATGAACCGCGAATCCTGAAGCAACAGCCTGCAGAACGTAGAAGCGCAACTCAATCCTGAGCACAAGCTCCGAAACCAAGGTGACCAGAAAGCCGGCGCTGCATGCAATGACCTAAACGCCTCAAGCCCCAATGCCCCAAAGCCCTAACCCACGTGAAGCTCGCAGAATCCCTGAAAGCACCGCATCCCAGGAAACTGAAGCCCTTCACAGCAGTCCCTTTATAGGGAAGCCTGTCAACTCTCAAAACGATATGGTCCCTAAAACCTAGACCCAAACCCTACATATACCCTAAACCCTAAACCCTGAACAAAAACAAGATGTCAAGCCCCCCCCTGGCAGGCGACAGGTGGGATTTCCACGGGCTCCTCGCCGAGCAGTCGCAGCTCCTACGCTGCAGACTCCCGGCAGCGACGCTCTGCCTCGATAGCTGGGGGGCTTTTAGTAAGAAATTTTAAGGTTTCGACTTTACAGGTTCGAGGGTTTATCTTCCATCAAGGATTGGAGGGTTTAGGGAGTTCTTAAGGTCAGGTCTTCGGGTTCAGGGGGCTTCCGGGTCTTCAAGGAGGGATTTTTGGTCCCTTCTCAAACTCTGCAGTCCTGGCTTGGGAATTGCAGTCGTCCTCGGGTTCCGAGCCATTTACACTTGTGACTTTGGCAGCTTCGGGGTTACTTGGGATATATAAATTTGATGGGGTCCTTGCAACAAGGATCTTGGTGACTTAATGTCTGTGGGTCTACAATGTCGTCCCTCGCTTCCATGTAGGACGGTTAGGCGTGAGGAGGTGCAGTTTTATCAGACGTTTGGCTTTCGGAGTTTGCCACAGAGCCCCGCCTGCTGAGGAAGCAGCTGCAGCTTTTCAAGCAGTTTCTTGGCTGCAGTCGTCAAACTCGTTTTTAGGTTGGCACTTCGACAAGGCACCCCCCCCGAAGCCAATAAGCCCTGAAAGCGCTAAACCCGCTACGTCCACCATTCTTTGAGGTTCAGTGCTCTGAAGATGCAGATACAAGAGCAGGTTGTCTTCCTGAATGCGCCGCGCGGTCCTGCATTGGCCTCCTCTTTCTGAGGTCCCAGGGTTTCGGCTGGCAGAGTGTTGGGGAGGGTCCAAGGAAATTCAAAGGAGCTTCCTGTCGTATTGTCTTGGCGTGTAAGGAATAGGTACTTGAACGTGTTGTGCAGGAATTGGTGTGCACATATGCATCAGCCTGCGACACTTGCTGATCAAATAGAAACCCGACCTGTTAAATGTTGCCAGGGTGACTGGCAATAGAGCCGCCAGTTCTTGCCGAGATCTTCTTGTAGCCTATTGAGGTTCCTCCAGGAGCCCCTTCGCAACCGTTCTGCTAACATACCCCGATTACCAAGGCCCCTACATGATCTGAGGTTGGCCAAGGACTTCCTCCTGGAGCCCAGTCAGATCTTACAACTCGGCTTCGAGCGCGAGATAGCCGAGGAGGTGCTTAGGGTTCATGAAGCCTTGTCTGATTATTAAGCCCCCTAGACTAATTACAGTAGCTGCATGCAAGAGCTTTTGTGCTTTTCCCACCGGGCCTCGCCTGATGCCACAGGTTGTGTGGCGGCTTCTACCGTGCTCTGCGGGAGCGAAAGAGCGATATCTGACGATCTTGGCCGCTCCGACTTTCAGCACCGTGGCTTCGAGGGTTTGTGGGGTTTAGGAAAAGGTGTTCAATGCGGGGCATGGTGTTGTGTTTGCGTCTCCTTGTTTGACCACGCTGGAGTGTGCTGCATCAGGAGCGTACATCTCGGCGCTACAACATTCACACAGCCTCCTGAACCTCAACGTGCAGAATCCGAGTGGCCACTACAGCTCCTCGCCCGCGATGTAGAGTTGCTCCGAACCCTACCAGAAATCAACCCTTAAGCCCCAAATCAGGCGGAGCCAAGCAACAGAAAGGTCTGCAACACCAAATCTCCTTTCGGGCTCAGGGTGTGGGGTCAGCCTTTGGTAAAACCTGATGTTTAGGTGCAGGTGGTTTAGGAAGTCTTATGTCTTAGGGTTCAGCAAGCACATAGTGAGCATGTGGTTACCCAATTCACCTGCAGCCCGCAGCTGGACTCGCAGAAACAAGAAGACGAACAAGAAGCCTCACATGGCTCATAAACCCGACCAGCCCTAGACCCTAAACCCCTAAACCCTAAACCCCTGTGTATATATATATATATATAAACCCCTAAACCGTAACCCCTCAAAGTTCAATGATCAACCTGAGGGCTGGACCTCGCGAACCCTTCGGACGCCTTCGTCGGGCAGCAGCTGCTGCGCCTCGATCGATGGGAAGGTGTTCTGCGACAGGAACCGCGGGTTTCAGTTGATCGGGATCCTGCTCTTGATCTCAACCCATTTTCCCCTCAAGTTTGATGGGGCTCGGGACCTCAGAAACACAGACTTTCGTTGATGGGCATATCATGGCCGGAAGTAAAGAGGACGCGGACCAAGACCACCACACCGGCAACTGTCAATACTCTGCAAAAGAAGTACCTTCAGAGGAATCTCATGGAGTCATTATGAGAGATCCAGCTTCAGCCAGGCACAGCAACTTTGCCTGCACAGCCTGAGACTTCCACTCACTGGGACGGTAGGTTCTTGTAATCCGTGGAACCTGCAGCAGGAGCTGCGGCGAAGGGACACCTCCAGGATGTGCCTCAACAGATTGTGAGAATTTGGGGATGGGAGTCCGCGTTTCAATGATTCGCCGGGCTATCGGATCTGGCAAGGTGCCCTAAACCCTAAAATAAACCCTTGGCTGCCCTAGCTCAGCGGGCATAAGGCACTGAATCGAGCTTGGTCCATGGAGGGCAGGGCTCCGGGGATGCTTCATTGATTCATGTCTGAGACTGATCCAATCAGCTGCGATGTCGAACTATAAACCCTGAACTCCGAAATCCCGAAACCATGACCCGAACACCTGAACTTTGTCCATAAAGCTCCAAGTCCTCTTGGATTTCTGATTCTTTCGGATCTCTAGCTCCGTTTGCCTGAAGTACACAGGACGGGGGCAGACCCATGCGGGCAGGGCTTATCGGGTTTAGGGTTTAAGGGGTTTTAGGCTTTACCCATAGGCCCCGTACTAGTTGCTTTTTGGGATTACCTTATAGGATTCTATATATGAACCCCAAAAAGGAACTACTATGAGGCCTATGGGTAGGGTCCGAGGCACCTAGAGGTTTCTTGTTCTGTAGGTCCGGCGTGAGTACCCCTTATCACCAAACGCTGAATCCTTAAGCCCTTGACCCCTAACGCGCCTCGACCTATGCACCGAAACCCCTAAACCCGAAATTCCAGCCCATGAACCCTAAGCCCTAAGCCTTAAACCCCTAAACCCCTAAACCTTAAACCCTAAACCCTACATCCATCAGATTCCTCCTTTGGAGGTTCAGCTCCTGCATCTTCAACCCTCTCTACCTTGAGAAGCGCATCGACTCAGGTAGCGGTCAGCGCAAGGATTGCCATTATAGGGGACCAGCTAATTACCAATATTATTCCTCAGGGTTCCTTATTGTAACTATAGTATAATATGCCCCGGAACCCGATTCTGATTATTAAACTTTTTAAAGCCGCTAGAGTAAGCCGATTTATGTTTTTTTCGCTCAGCGGGCCCGCGGCGGCGCTGGTACACCGGGCTCGATGTAGCGATTTCAAACGGGATGGAAGGAGCTCTCAGTGGGCCTTTGGTTTGTTTTTTGCAGCAGCTTTAGGAGCTTCGGGTTTCCTGAAAAAAAAGTGGGTTGACAGGTTTTTTCTTGTTTCCAGGATCGATAATTTTGCAAGCTTGCCTGAAAATTTGAGTGAGTTTTTGAACTCAGAGTCTTTTATAGTAACTGCAGTAAAAGCACTCTATCATACGTAGATCTCCTATGACCTAGGAAGCTGGACAAGCCTTTCTCTCCTCCATGACACGTACCGATGCAGACGGAATATGAGCTACCAAGACAAGCTGGCTTCAACAAACCCCAAGAAACCTAAGGCCCCAGAGAAGCCTTTTACTCAGCCGCCGAAGGCCCGATGAACGACTGGCCTTGGCCCGAGCATGGACTTCTGGTGCTCGACTATGCTAGTGGCAAGCGGCCAACCGCCGAGGACTGCTGTATGGATCATGGTGCTGTGGTTTTAGCTAGACCCTAAGACGTAAAGCCCTGTACCCCCAAATGCAGGCCCAAACCCAGATTCCCGAGTCCGACAACACATATGCATAGAACTTTTTTACAATCCCAACGACGCTCATGGAACCCTCGTATCAAGCCCTCGGTACTCGCGGTTTAGGATCATCGTAAAGTCTAGAGGCCTGAGTAGCAACCGCCTTTAAATGCCCAGAAACCCTAATCTGATCATGCAGTCCGTGGTTTAGGGCTTAGGGTTTAGGGTTCTGAAGGCCCCCATGTTACACCTTTTCGGAGGTTTCAGTCCGTTTGCTTTCGAAGGGTTAGGGCTTTCGGGTGTTACCTGTTCAGAGTTAAGGGCTTTAGGCTCTAAAAACCCGAAACCCCAATCGATGTATACGAGAAGCCCAGAGCCCAAAAGCCGATGCTGCCCTATGCAACGTCTTTACAGTCTTAGACCTTTCAATAAGTCCTGCCTCAATCCGACCCAAAGCAAGCCCGAAACGGGCTGCAGAATCAACGGGGAAAGCTTCCATCAAACTGGCATTTCGGCCGAGCCTAATGGGTCATAAAGCCTCAATCCCAAAACACCCCTCAGAGATTCCCCCTTACCTTTGTCATAGTTGGGTAACGTTTTGCATTTTTATGGGTACTTAAAGCCAATGAGGAATTAAGATTTAGATTTTTCATCCTATCCCAACCATGAACTAGTTGCGGCCCTTAACTTACCTTTGCTTAGTAGGGAATGGAAGAATGGTAGTAACAGTAGTTATAATTGTACCCCATTCCTCCATTCCCTAAACCCTAAACCCTAAACCCTAAACCGTGGTAAGTTAAACCCTCCAGAGCCTAAACTGGAGAGCCTCAACCTCTTCTTCAGGCCTCGGCCGTGGCAGCGCCAAGCTTCCGTAACCTCTGCCAGGCAAGTTTAGGGTTTATAGGCTTTTGGGTTTATGGGGTTTTAAGTTTTGGGTTTATAGGGTTTAGGGCTTTGGGTTTTGGGTTTATGGGGTTTTAAGTTTTGGGTTTATAGGGTTTAGGGCTTTGGGTTTTGGGTTAGGGTTTAGGGTTTAGGTTGAGATGTTGTTGGTATGTGGGTACATGGCTGTAGGAATAATGCTTTAGGGGTTTAGGGGATCCAGGTCGTGGGCTTTAGGCTTTAGGCTTTTCGTGTAGAGAGAGCAGGATTTAGGAGCTGCTTTTGTTGGCACAAGATTTCAGCATCACGTCCATTATGGTGCGTTCATGAACCAGCATCAGCCCCGATCTATGCGTTTAGGCTTAGGAAGAAGAATAGAAAGCTCAAATCGTACATGAGGTTCGGGGTGTCAACTACTTCGGAAAGTGCTGCTCAGGCGTCTCAGGGTGTCGGGTCTTTTGCTTGTTGTTCGGATGGCAGCCTTGTTGGTGGGGCTGTCGGGGCTTGGGGTTCAGGGTGCACGGGGACGCTGAAGAAGAAGTTGTTGGTTTGGATGGTTATGGGGGGCCGGAGGGCTTTTGGGAGTGTCGGGTTCCAAGTTTACGTGGGATTCAGATTCAGAACCTGGCGCGTAATTAACAATTTCGGTTGCTCTTCTCGGCTTCTTCGGAAAACAGGCTTTGAAGATGACCGAGGGTTTACAAACACGGACAACCCTCAATGCTACACCGTTCGATTTACTTTGCTCCAAAACCCGTGCAGTCCCAAACCCGCAAATCCATGATCCGCAACCCCGAAATCCAAAATCCAACACCCGAAAACTCGTTGACGCCTCGACAAACCCAAAACTGTAAAGTGAGCGATCGGCTGGCAAGCCGAGGCACTCCATCTCTGCAGCCTGACCGAGGAGCAGAAAGTTGCGGCTCTTGTGCCGGCATCTCTTCTGGAAACCCCTACATAAACCCTATAAACCCTAAACCCTAGACTGTTAGCCTTCGCAAGCTTTGGAGTTTACGGTTGGTGGCTTGAGGCTTCTGGGGAGCTGGGGCCTCGCTTTTCGACTTCGCCATCGGCTTTAATTCAGGCCCGTCTCCAGTTTAGTAGTGTAGGGTTTGACGAGTTGGGTCTTTGGGGGTTCAGGGTTTCAGGACACTGTCCTTTTCTTCTTAGGGTCTTTGCCAGAGCGAGTCCAGCTACAGTCCAGCCACATTCTTGACAAATCCTGCAGTGTGTTAAGTACACACAAACGAAAGTGTGGCAGCCACGGCATAGTCATACTTGCGGTCATGGACAATGCAGGATCCAGGTCAGCCAACCGGTCGGGGTTTTAGGGTCCAGTGTTTTAGGATGTTTTAGGGTTGAGGGTTAGGGCTTCGAGTTGTGGGGTTTCGAGGGGCTTGAGGGCTTGCAGGTTCGAATTCGGCTGTTGCCATTCCTGCGCCTGTCTTCTTGGTCTCGATTGTTTTCTCTGCATGACTCGCTTCTTCCCCTCGTTATCCGTGCTCGTTCAACATACGTAGTACTTGTTCCCTACTCGCTGCTCTTGTTCTTGTTCTCTAAGTGATCTCTAAGTGTAGACCTCACCATACTTGTGGCTATTGCTTCGGTCTCAAGCAGTGAAAGTTAAAAAGTTCGTCCGTTACTCCCAACCCATGTCCTTGGTCACATGATAAGTCACATGAGAATACAGTGCACAGAAGGAGCAGCGATAAACGCTGAGCATGTCTAACGCAAGCGTGTTCTCAGCCGCAGCAATTGGCAATACCACCACCAGGGTTCCGGTCTCAAAGGCATGTAGCGAAGGGCCTGTAAAAGTTGTGGCACGCAGCGCAGCACAGTCTTAACCTGAAAAGAAGCCTCGCGCCCGAAGCCTGAGTTCGAGCCCGCAAGCCGGGCATCGCAAACCCGTAAGCCGGGCCTTAGTTGGTAAACGGGCTTAGTGGCTTAACCCAAAGACGGTTTGCGTAAGTCTCGTAGTTGATCCCTAGAATCCCTAGCCTCTAAGACCATATAAGCCCGAAATAGAACAGCTCCCGCAATCCCTTTTTCTTGCAGGCCCCAAACCCTAAAGCTCCAGGGTCATGACCCGAACTGCTGGACCCTGCAACTATGGAGTTTCAAGGGCGCGAGCAGCAAAAGCGCCCAAACTCCCGAAATCGGCCCCTAGCCCTCGAGACTCGATCCTCAACCCAAATTACCCTAAACCCTCTAGACGAGAGGTCTCTCATGAGCTCTTCCTCAGCAGCCTGCAGCTTCGTACATTGCTCCTGCTTCTGGAGACTCCCTCTGCCCGGCTGAAGCTCTTCCAGCTGCTATACCTCAGGCAGAACCTTAAGGGCCCCTAAACCCTAAACCCCAAAACTGAAGCGTTTCTTGGAGGGCTGGGTTTCTATAAGGTTTTAGGATAGTTGTCAAGATTATGGTCCCTTTTTTGGATCCCTAATATAATACGGTACCTAATATTTCGGGTACCCAAAAAGGGGACCCTAATTTTGACAACTACCCATGAGGAATTTAGGGCTGAAGGAGCGGTGTTTGGGCGTCCGGATTCGGGATTCAGGTTTCGGGTTTAGGTTTCAGTGTGTCGAGTTTCGAGTGCTCGGTTGAGTACCCAGGGAGGTATGGGCATATAAGAGAATGCCACAGTCGGCAGTAGGATAGTGTAATTTGGGGGGGGGGGGGGNGGGGGGGGGGGGGGTATGAATAATCAGTAGACATAGTATCCCCAATAAAGTCGTACGTGATCATTCTGTATGTACTAAACCCTGAAGTTTCAAACCCTAACCCTTCCTTCTTCCTCACCGAGTTTGGGTACATGAACCCCTATACCTTAAGCCTGAACACTACCCATATAGCAGAACCTGCAGAACCCTTACTGGAGGATCGTCGACATCCAAAACCAAACTCTGGCGCGCGACGTGCTGGACGAGAGCTGCAACCTCTGCAAGCTGGAGAGGCGTGTCTTGTTGGGGCATGTTTTGGGGTTTAGGGTTTATGGTTCAGGGGTTTAGGGTCTTGCGTTTGGGGTTTGGGGTCATGGGTGTAGGTCTCTAGTGCTGTGTTTGAGCTTGGATCCCAAAGTTAAGACTTTCGAGCTCCGAGGCGCGTCTTCAAAGCCCTGCAGAGCTAACTTGCGCAACTCGAATCGTTTCACTAGGGTTCCGTGACTTCAATCACCCGTTCTGAAGCATTCATGAATATGCAGCTGAAGATGTCAAGCAGCTCAGACCGGGCAGGTTCAACCAGTGTATGATGCACCTTGGCTCGAATCAGAATGGCGGTTTATCTTTCGCGACGTTGAAAACAAATCCTGACACTGACAAAGCCTCGGGCTGTTAGCTCCATTGTGGAAGGTGTACATGCAGTTACTTGGTTTGCTGCCCTTCGCCGGACATGCACCCCGTTTATGTATCCACGAAGCCGTCTGCTACTTCAAAGCTGTACCGCTTGCACGCTTCATCAGAACGATCTAGGTTCCATAGTAGTACCCTTTTGCTCTTTTTATTTTAGGGCCCGCTTCCGAAAACCACATAGTAGGAAAAAGGGTAACCTTATTATGAAGGGGCTACTCAGGAACCTCGACAAACAACTCAATGAACGACTAGGCCCCAGCCCCGTGGATTCGGCAATTCCCAAGTGTTCGCCTACAAGTCGAGCAAGCAACCTGTAGCGGGTTTCGTTTTCCGGGTAGCATATCTGTACGATCCCCAGGAAACTGGACGAGTAAGTTTTGCAGCCAGGTCCGTTGTTTGCTCCAAAGCCCCACTCGCCCCTTTTATACCGTTTATCCATTATTTCCACTTCCCCTCCTCCACCTCTGCTATTGTACCCACCGGGGAAAACTCTGAAAGGTTTCCCTTCGTCCAGCCCGAAAGCTTTGCCTTCGAGTTCAACTTAAAGCACTTGGACCATCGACTCGCCTCCCTGGCGGTGCCTGGCTGAGTTGACCGCTAGCCGGATCGTTGATGTTTTGCCTCTGTGGGGATTTTCTTTTCTGGTGTAGTGACACTGATAGTGTTGCTGTCCGAATCTCTGAGATTCCGCTGACACAGCGCTCAGTGCGATGCATCCCGATGATGATGCTGAAGATGATAACTAAGATGGTGACTTAAACGAGTTGGCTGTAGGATGATGATGATGATGACGATGATGTGCAGCCCGCCGATAGTTAGACATGGCCCGGGTACTATAGGGGCTTAACTGATTACCAATAGCTCCTTGTTGTGATTATAGTATATTGGGCCCCAAAACCCCTATTCTAATTATTAAGGCCCCTATATTAAGGTCTTCAAGCTGTGCGAAGTCGAGGGCTGGGCCAACTTGCCGGACCCTGGCAGTGGGGCTGCCAATCGGGTTAACGGGGCTGTGGGTTTTGGCTTTAGGGTTTAGGGTTTAGTGGTTTTGGCTTTAGGGATCTAAGGGCATCCGGATTCAAGGTTCGACATGTGTACGGTTCAGTGGCAGGGCTTACACTTTTAGTTTAGGACTTCTGGTTTTGCGAGCCTGGTGTCGTGGGTTACATTAGAGTGTCCGATCGTGCGGTGGAGATGGAGGATGTTCACTCGCAAGGCTTGTTGCAGTACGTGTTCGTAGGATGGGCGGTATGCTCAGTATAAGTTTTAACCATGAAGCATGAAGAACATGGCTAGTCGGGGTTGCAGTTCGGCCAGGATTGAAGAAGCAGAGTTGTCAGGAAGTTGGTTTATATTTCGGATTCGAACATATCTCTAAGTAAATTACTGCAGCAAGGGTGCCTTACTTGCCACAATGGCAGCTTTAGCAGAGGCTCCTGCACTCACCAGTAATCCCTAATAGGGAACCCGTACAGAAACTCTTATGGAAACCCTTACCTACAAGACACCCTTGAAGCCCTCGCTTATATGTAACGGTAACCCTTCCAGATACGATACCCTCATAGAAATCCTTGCGAAACCCCTGCGAAAAAATGAACTCCCATACGCTGCACCCTAAGCCCTGAAACCGAAACCCTAAAGCCCTATAGACTATACACCTGAAACCTTAGAACTCCAAGCCCTAGTAGCTTAGAAACCCCAAAAACTCGAGAAACCCTGAACCCGATGTAAGCTCAGACGGTTGGGCAGACATAAAAAGGACCCTAAACCCCAAGCCCCTAAACCCTAAGCCCTAAACCCTAAACCCTGAACCCTAAGCCATAAAAAACTCGTAACTCGTAAACCCTAAGCCCTAAACCCCTAAAAACCCTAAAACCCTTCAACCCCAGAGCAGGACCCGACTTTCCTCGCGGACGCGGCAGATGAGGAGGGCACGGACGAAGCCCTTTTCTGGAGGAGCTCCAAAGAGGCTCCACTTTGGGGGACTCGAAGAGTAGGGTTCCTTTAAAGGGATCTATCAGATACAGTTGTCCTTATGACATGTTGCAACATATGACGGTTTGCAGCACTTGCAGGCTCCAGTGACTCCAGTGACTCTGGTAGAAATATCTGTGGGAACTCGTAAGCATGGCGGACTTCAAGTTGAAGGTGGATGAGTCCAACAAGGCAACGGAGTTGCCCCTGCTCCGTGTTTGCGGCACTGTTCAGCAGAATCCTCACATGCGAGCGTTCTGGGGCAGTGTCTTCTCCTTCTTCCTTGCCTTCTTGGGTTGGTTTGCTCTTGCCCCATTGGGGCTGGAGGTGGCCACCAGCATCAACATGTGTGAGAACCAGAAGTTCCCACCCGCCGAGAATCCATTGCGGCCGGCCTATCTGAAGTACAAAAGCCTGAAGACAGGTCTGGAGTACTGCCAGTATGGCAAGGTCAAGGATGGTGATGTCATCACGGACTGTGCAGCCGTTCCAGCTGAAGTCATGAGCAGTGCCACTGCGACTGCTGAAGAGAAGAGCCCATATGCGCCTTCAGTCCTGGCCAAATGTGTGTGCACCACGGGAACTGAGTGCAACGGCATGATTGCAAACGCAGGCGTTGCCGCTGTTGCTTCCACCATCTTCGTTCGCATCGCCCTGGGNGAGTGCAACGGCATGATTGCAAACGCAGGCGTTGCCGCTGTTGCTTCCACCATCTTCGTTCGCATCGCCCTGGGCACCCTCCTGGAGCGCTTCGGTCCAGTGAACGTGCAAGCCAGCCTGCTCACCTTCGGAGCGTTCTGGGTGGCTATGGCCGCAGCCATTTCCGCTCCCTGGAATTATGCGCTGATTCGCTTCTTCATCGGTTGTGCAGGACCCGTGTTTGTCTTA
>BGNK01005052.1:0-43605 GCA_003297005.1 Symbiodinium sp. clade A Y106 | reverse complement strand
ATTATTTCAATTCGCGGGGCCACAAAATAATTAAAATAATTAAAATAATCAAATAAACAGACCAAACAGAGCGTCAAATATACCCCAAAGGAGCGTCTCTCATATATATATATATATATGTATGTATATATATATATACATATGTAAATATATATATATGTATATATATATATAATGCTCATTTATGTGTACATATAAGGGTATACTGAAACTATGTGTGCGTATGTGTACATATGTATATACACGTAGTGTCACAATACGGCTTCAACTGTACATGCCTTCTGAATATGAGGTTGGGTTCAATTCTTTAGGGTTCACGGGCTTAGGGCTTGCGGGCCCATGGGGTTTGGGTTAAGAGGTTTGGGTTTAGGGTTTATAGGGTTTAGTGACCATTCGTGTCAAAGCGATGTCAGGATCTCAGCAGTGGACGGCAGGAACCTCTCCTTGGATTCGCCTGTTGTCAGCGCCATGCTTGCACTGCCGGGTTTAGGGCTCAAGCTGTTCGAGATGGCTGTGATTTTTGCATACATGTCTGCTTGAAATTAGACCCAGTAACTGGACATACGTAATAGACCACGCTCGAAGCAGCGGCTATTATCTCTCTGCCTCTCGCTCTCTGTCTCTCTTCTTGTCTGTCTTTGCTTTTTTGGTCTCCCTCCCTCTCTCCACACACAGACGCGCGTGCGCGCCGGGCGCACGGGGCATGATTGTCAACCTGTCGGCACGGTACTCGCACTGTTGATGGACCTCGCTGGGATATTCAAGCTGCTAAGTGCCTGTGAAGTGGTCACGACACGGCAGCATCGCATATGCGGTGGAAATGATGGCATGATGCTCAAAAATTCCCTTCTCAAGAAGACACAGTAGACCATCACGATGATTCCCAAATATCGGGGTCGGAACAGATATACCAATAGGAGACCCTTGTAGTTCAAGTTACGACTATGATCTGGAACATCATTGAAGCTCCTGTGCTATGCACTTAGGGTCTGTCACCGAACAGTCGTACGCTCAAAAGATGGCCCCAATGCCACAAAATCCAACCTTTTTACCCAAAATCTGCATCCCTGAAACCTAGATCATAGAACCGTATAACCCATACCACCCATATCCCTAAGCACCGGAACCCCAAACCCGAAACCTTAGCGCGCACCACCGCCCTCGACCCTAGGCCCGAAACCGAAGCCACAGCCCTGGATCCTAAACCCTAGACCCGAAGCCCTAAACCCTAAACCCCTAAACCCTAAGCCCTAAACCCTAAACCCTAAACCCCTAAACCCTAAACCCCTCAACCCTATCTGAGGGCAGGCCTTTTAGGCGAGACCAGAGAAAGTCCATTGTCCCTTTACAAAAACAAAAACCCTATTGTAGGAGCCTGATTAAGAAACCCTGGCCCGGCCCTAGAACCCCAATATATTAGGATTCATATTACAGAACCCCAATAAAGACCCAAGGTTTCCTAATCGGGTTCCTACATTATTATAGTACCCTTATAGATCCCCTATAGTAACCCTTGTAGACCCCTTTAAAGGAACCCAGGCCAGAAGCCAGAGCTCCAAATGAGGCCGGGTGGTTCAAGCAAGTGCTTTGGCCCGGGCGAAGCGTGCCCAGCGTCTGGGTTCCTTGCAACCGTCGACGGGGGTTTAGGTTTAGGGTTTAGGGTTTAGGGTCCCTAAACCCCTAAACCCTAAACCCCTAAACCCTAAACCCTAAACCCCTAAACCCTAAGGGTCCATGTACCCCAATAGTATATACTTTGGCCCTAATGTACCTATATAGGGACCACTTTAAGGCCAAAGTATGTACTATTTGGTTACATGGACCCTTAGGGTAGATTTAGGATTTAGGCGCAGGGGGCCCTGCGAAGACGCCCAAAACGATTTTTTCTTAAAGGAGCCATTAAGAAATAAAAGTTTATACATTTTTCTCCCTGGTCACTTAAAAGCCCAGCTAAGCTACAAGCTACTACACCCTAAAGGGCTCGGGCGATGGACTGTATCGTACGAAAAGTTCGGGCCATCACCGCCCTGAAGCCTGAAGCCCTAGCAATCGGGATGTTGAGTTCCGGGATCCGTGTTCAGAGGTACTGCTGATGGACAAAATCCTGCATTACCCATAATAAGGAATATACCATAATTCCCATAGTTTAGGGTACTTAAAGTAATGCAGGATTTTGTCCATCAACAGTAGGGGGGGGAAGGGGGTGTATTAAAGGTTGCGCCAGGGTTCGGCTTAAGGTTCCCAGTTTAGGGTGTAAGGGTTGAGGGTCCTTTAGGGGTTTACGGTTTATGGGTTTAGGGTTTAGGGGTTTAGGGTTTAGGGATGTTTAGGGGTTCAGGGTTTAGGGTTTAGGGTTTATGTTGTAGACTCGGGAGGATGAAAAAAAGCCCAAACTGGAACCATGCGGCGGCTCAGGTTCATAGTTTAGGTATGTCCAGCTTGCAAACCTGTCAGCCCTCATCCCCCAGGCCACTTTACCACAGTAGCTGAGTTGATAGCCTTTTAACCTTTTGGGGTTCATATGGGTGGTTGTCAAAATTAGGGTCCTTTTTTGGGTACCCTAAATATTCGGTGCCGTATTATAATAAGGACCCAAAAAGGGACCATAATGTTGACAATATAATCCTACGAAAAGGTTAGCTTTTTTTGGGCTGGGGTACTCACCCCCTCAGTTACCCTCAACCACACTTTCCAGCCCCCAGTCCTGTGCTCCCTCGCTTAAGCCCTTCAATCCCCTTCAACCCTGCGCTCTCCTCCACGTCCTTCGCCGCCAAACCCACAAGTGTACGTCCTAAACCCTCATGCCATAAGCCCCGAACCCATCCCTACTTGGAGGTTCATTGGAATAAGTAATTAGGGTTGGTAATCAAGTCGGATAACTGTAGCTATAGCCGGCACCTATATTAGGAGACTTATAACCCCCTTTTATAACTACCCATGATACTCCGAGTAAACCCATCCCAATGCTAAACCTCACAGCCTCAATCCAACTCCCCAAAGCCCTGAACCTAAACCCCCAAACCCCCCAAAGCCCCCCAAAGCCTAAAAGCCGCCTGGGCCAAGCCTCCCCAAGTCCCTAACCCTAAACCCTAAACCCTAAACCCTAAACCCTAAACCCTAAACCCTAAATCCTAAACCCTAAACCCTAAAACCCTAAAACTCTAAACCCTAAACCCTAAACCCTAAAACCTAAACCCTAAAACCTAAACCCTAAACCCTAAACCCTAAAACCCTAAAACCCTAAACCCTAAACCCTAAACCGTTCGGCTGCAGAGCAGAGGCTTGTACAGCATCGTGCACGACTTGGAGTCGCCTGGCCGTATGCTTTCGAAGGACCCGGTAACTACGTATATACTCGGTTTTGGGGTTCAAAGTTCAGGGTTTAGGGTTCAGGGTTAAGGGGCATTCCAGCTCAAACTTCCCCCTGTACTCCAGACACAGGTTCTGGGTTTAGAAGCTTAGGGTTTGGGTTTAGGCGTTAGGGAAGATCCTAGAGTCCCTATAGATTTGGATGCACGCTGTCAGCAGCACGAAGCCCGTCTTCAGTCCACGAGGAGTCTGGATGCATGGTTACGACAGGCTATAATAAGAAATAGGAGTGAGCCTTAATTAGAGCGGTTCCTGAACGCGGATGGCTGGGAGAACGGGAAGCACCAGACCGTGCATCACAGTCCAAACGGCGGGTTCCTGCTTTTTCTCACATGTACCATTGGTCATTGCGCAAGCGCAAGGAGTCATATAGGGGCCTTAATGTCATTACTTGTACTATTTTGGGGTTCCTTATGATAGTTATAGTATATATATATATATATAATGCGCCCCTCAACCCCATTCTAATTACAAAGGCCCCTATATTAAGCCTTAAAACTCAAGTCTTAAAGCAGGCCCTGAGAAGTCTGGAATTGAAGTTATGCAGATGCCATATGGGAGTTTCCGGAAATTAGGGGTACCTTTAAAGGGATCTTTCAGGGTTCCTATAAGGGCTCCTATAGGGTTTAGGGTTTAGGGTTTAAGAGTTTCCGAAAATTAGGGGTACCGTATTTTGGGGTCCTTATGATAAAGATCCTACTATTTAGGGTAGTATATTAGGGTCCCCTATTTTCGGAAACTCCCATATACAGCAACTGGGCCTACGTGTATACCGGACGGAGACTTGAACCCGCAGTCCCTAAACCCTAAACCCTAAGCCAGATACTGGCACTGGGAGACCTTGTGGAGATGTTTCCATCTATGCAAAGCTTGGGGGCATCAAACCCCCAACTAGTCTCACCTTTCGACAACCCTACACTGAGAAGCGAGAGCCACCATTGATTTGTGATATGTTTGTTGCCTCGATCTTCACGAAGTGTTACATCTCCAAGGCCCATTCCAACAATCCGCGGCCAAATACATCTTCCCACCTGGCAGCCTCCAACCGCAAAGCCAACGCGCTAACCCGCAGAACCATATACTCAAAACATCAAAATTGAAACCCTACTCCTTAAACCCCTTTACACCATAGAATCCAGGAATGACCTACTCCCACAACCCATTTATACCAACAAGAGACTCCCAGGAATGAGTTGGTGAACTTCGACGACCACCTCACGGAGGGTGCTGTGGCCTGTGCACTGTCCCACCACGCGGCGCTTCAGAGACTTCGCCTTTGCCTGGAGGGTTTCGGGTTTTGTAGCTTAGGATTCAGGGGTTTTAGGGTTTAGGGTTGAGGGGTTTGGGGTTTCGGGTTTTGGGTTTATTTCTGGCTGGCACGGATCAGCAGGTCTTTGATACAGGCAGCCTTTGATGCGACTGTAGCGACCTACCATTCAACGTGCTTGCCTACCCACCTACCTACCTACTTACAGACGGACAGACAGACGGACAGACAGAGACAGACAGACATCCACACTACATGCATACGTAATCATGCATAAGAGCATGCATGCACACATAAATACACACATGCTTATGTGCATACACGCATAAAAACCTGCAGGCGTACATACATACCTGCATGCGTACAGACAAACAAATATACATACATACTACAACATAGCTACTTACTTACACATATACAACCACACATGTGCATACATGCATCGTTACATATTTGCATACATACATTCACTCTCGCATTAATTAATCCGTGCGCTCATTCATACATTCATTCATACTTTCACTCATAGATGGACACACGGATGCAGCATGGGTACATGAGTGCACAGATGTTTTCGAATACATATATATATATATACATATAAATGCTTATACGCACATACAGGCATCGATGTACACGTACATGCTCATATAGACACTTACAGAAGCGCATTCCCACATATGTACACGTTGACATGGAGATACATATGCACTTACATACTCACGTGCTTGCAGGGGTAGGTACAAGCATACACGCATGTAGGCATGTATACATCAGATACATTCTTACATGCATTCACACACGCATGCGTCAATGCATGCCTTCATGCGTACGTACATACAACAATTGAAGTCACACATATGTGCATGCCTACTTACACACATACAGATGTACAGGCATGCGTGCACGCATCCATCCATTCATCCATCCATCCATGCATCCATCCGTCCATCCATCCATCCATCCATCCATCCATCCATTGCCATGCATGCATGCAGACCGACAGACAGACAGAGACAGACAGACAGACAGACAGACAGCAGACATGTAGACACCGACACAGACAGAGTGGAACAGAGACAGACAAACACAGACTGACGCAGAGAGACACAGATGCGCAGGCAGGCAGGCAGACAGACAGAGATAGGAGCATACCAGCACATGCCAAGTCTCAAGGAAAGTGGCAAACGACTCTTCGGCAGACTGGGGGCTCATTTTGGAAGACGATGTGTCCTTGGTGGTGCCGGACGTTGACAGGCGACTGGCCGGGATCTTTTGGTCCCAGCTTAGGGGCTTTGGCTTAGGCTGGATCGGTGGGACGAGACCTGGGAGTGGGGCAACCGGACGCATAATGGAAATACCCCCCCCCCCCCNCCCCCCCATTCGTCTATACATTTAGTTTAGGGTTTAAAAGTTTAGGGTTTAGGGGTTTAAGGTTTAGGAGTTTCACGTCCCCAAACTCGCCTCCAAGTCTCCAGGCCCCTGTAGTGGCCGTACAGCAGGTGGGAGTTTCCGAAAATTAGGGGTACCTTATTTTGGGGGTCCCTATAATAAGGATCCTACTATTTAGGGTACTATATTAGGGTCCCCTATTTTCGGAAACTCCCAGGTCCATCTCGACCATACTCGAGCAGTTGCCTGCGCACTGGAGTGCTGTGCCGCCCGTATGCAATTTCCCAAACTGTAGTACTACGGCTGATGGACAAAATCCTGCACTACCCATAATAAGGAATATACCATAATTCCCATAGTTTAGGGTACTTAAAGTAATGCAGGATTTTGTCCATCGGCAGTAGTACCCTAAACCCGTAACTCTAGATCCAACATTACACTGCCCTGAATCCATAAGCCCTGGGATTCACCGGATTTCGTGTGTAACGGTAGCTTTCGGGATCCAAACTTGTTATGTGTTGTCTGGTGGAGAGCTCAACGCTTCTGAGCAACGGCTGCGATCATCTTGCAGAAGCTTTGCCCATTCGCGCCTCATGCGCATCTGAGAGAAGGAAGGCTGAATGTCGCACAAACCCAAGATGAAAGACAAAAAGACGGCAGATAGAACAATAGCCAATTTGCAGTACAGAGGGTTCTCGCACCACCGAGACTCATTTATAGCAGCAGATAAGGATTGAAGGTTCAGGATTTAGGATCTGTTGTTTAGGATTGTCGGTTGAGATTTCAACCTCCACCCCAAACTCACATCTCTCGATCCTAAGCCCTAACTCCACAACTCCAAAGCTTCAACTCTTTATGTTTCCCATAGAGGTCTCTATTCATAAATACTTTCCAGGGTCCCAAAACTACAGCCCAGACAACCCTAAACCCTAAGCCTCTAAACCTTAAGCCCTAAACACTAAGCCCTAGACAGGCCCTCTAATCCCTAGGTCGTAACTCTGAACCTTAAACCCTAAACCCTGGACCCTTACCCGTGAGGTTTCTTGGCTACCATGACAAGTACGGCTGCCCCCATCGGCGGTCTGCCAACTCGTCCTTTCGGCGCTTTGATGAGTGGGCGGAGGAGTGCTTTGGGAGTCACAGCAGTAGTAGGGTTTGGGGTTTAGAGGAGTGATGTAAGTCTTAGATAGTGAACGGGGGAACTTTAAACTTTTTGGCCTTATATACTAGCTCTATCTTAAAAAGTTTGCACTTTTGGGGGCCCGGTTGTTGCAGAAGAGAGAAGTAGAGCCTGTAACCCTTCTTGGGCAGTATACTTCCGAGTATAATCAACCTCAAAGGTTAGCCGTCAGCTCTACTTGGAAGCTGGAGACGTAGCATGTCGACTTCAGGGTTAAGGCTTGAGGGATTAGTGTGTGTTGATTTGCGGTCAACTCTGGGTTGTATGGTTGACGATTTCGGCTTCATGCTTTAAGCTTGAAGGTTTGCATGAGAGTTTCGTAGGTTTAGTACTTCAGCTTGATGGTTTAGGATGTAGGGTGGGGGGTTTCGGCGTCGGGATTGCGGGTTCGGTGAGGGAGAGCTGCCGGAAATGTTGGGCTCCTGACTTCGACTGTTTGGTGCTTAGTAGGGAATGCGGGAATGGATCCCTATGATAGCCCCTATATAATCCCCAATACTAGTTCCCATAACCCATTCCCCCATTCCCTACTAAGAACCAGACTGTCGAGTTGAGTTAGGCAAAGGCTTTGGTGCTGGCGACTCCTGGACTTGTTGTGTACCCGGGTCAAGGCTTACTTTAGGGCTTCATGCGCTGCGACTAGGGTTGGTTTCCTCGCTATACATCCCGCTTCCTCAAGACCTAAGAACTTCAGAGTCGTAGCAGTTGTTTCCCTACCCGAATCCTGCTTAAGGGAGCATGTTGCCTGGCAGGCTACCAAGAGCTTGGCAGAAGCGCTCCGGCCGTGATCAGATAGGTATAGGCCATCTAGACCAACATGCATGTATGCAAGTCTTACTTGAGTTAAGACTCGTCAAACATGCTGGCATCCCGATGCTGCTCTCGGAAGCACTTCTTCATGATTTCAAGAAGAGCTGAGCTTTCGTGAGTCCAAAACACAACACAACGAATGTCCTCTCCAGCAGACTCCAAAGAACCTCTAAGCCGCAAAGTCCTAGGCCCAGGCCTCGACCTACGACAGGCACAAATGCAACTCCCCAAAGCTGAAGCCATAAAACCCCCCATCTTAAGATCCCCGAACCCGAAGCTCAACATCTTGAGGAATCAAAATCCTGAGCTCAGGAGGAGCCCGGGATGCCCGAGGTAGAGCCCGTCTTTGAGATCCACGACCACAACTGGGGTCTCTATGCCTGGATGGTCAAGAAGGACCCAAGTGACATCCTAATGCAAATCCATGCCCCTCATCGAAAGACCCTTACTACACCCTAGAAGTTATTCCTTGTTTCGAGGTTTGCTAGGGAGAGTCGTGTGTTTGGGTGGTTCACCACCCGTGCGTTCCAGTTTACGGTCTTTTGTAGTCTTTCGCGGTGATACAGCCCTCGCTCCCGAATACCCAACGAGCCGATAAGGGTCCAAGCACCATCATAGAAGGTACTTAGTAGGTATTTGGCCCCCAAAGTATATGCCATACTATTACTTGGACCCTTTGGGTTAAGGAACCATGCAAGACGCAGTTAGCTGCATCAAGGGATGCTAGTCGCGGGCTTCCGTCGTATAGCCACCCTGAACCCTACACCTGGGGCTTGAAGGTGTACCCAAACCCCCCCAAAGTAGGTAAAATAATGGCCCAATACCTATACAAGGCCATTATTCTACATACTTTGGGGGTGCAGGTAGGGCGCGTAGTGTCTAGATTCATATTTCAAGTATTCAGGTCGTCTGGGTTCCCTATTTTTCTTGTGCATTGTTGAGCGCAGGAAGCGGCGCGACTTCTGGTAGAAGAGCTCTTCCCGTTCCTTGGTCTGCGAATTCTGCAACTGAGCGAGGCTTTAGGGTTCGGACGTAGGGAGAAGGGTTGAGGCTTCAGGGTTGACGGTGTACCGTCGGCCCGAAGTCGTAAACTTTAGCCCCCAAGGTTTGAGCAATCGGTGGGGTTTAGGGTTTTGGTTTTAGGGTTTTGATATTTTAGGGTTTAGGGTTTAGGGTTATGCAGCTCTCTGAAGGACGGGTCTCTAGGCTTTGCTACTGGGTACCAATAGTCTCCATTGCAGTTGCTGTTTTTTGATATTGGCATAACCAACTAAATTTGTAGGACCGGATCCTATGAGGTCTATAGGGTAAAGTGGCCTTCCAGGGTTGAAATTGTTTAATTCAGGACCCGGGGCGGGTCTTTGGGTGTTCAAGCTTGGATTAGCCAAGTGTTTCGAGTCAAGGCATTTGGGCAACAGGGTCAAGGACTTCGTGTGATTGGGCCTGGAGGTTTCAAGCTTCAAGCCCAGAGGGTCCATATACACTATTTATGGAATTAGGCCCCAAAAAAACCATCCCTGTTTTGGTTTTGGGGACCTAATTCCATAATGGTAGTGTATGTGGGACCCTCTGGGAAGGCACTTGACCAAACCTAATGCCTACGTAAGGCCTGAAAACCTCTGAACTCCGGACCCTCCTGTGAACCCTAAACCCTCATTCCTACTGTTGATGGACAAAATCCTGCATTACGCGTTATAAGGAATATACCATAATTCCCATAGTTTAGGGTCCTTAGGGTCATGCAGGATTTTGTCCATCAGCCGTAAGGCCCTGAATGCCGACTTCTCGTGTTCCAAGGATCAGCAGCCAAGTCGACTATGCGATTTCGAGGTTCCTCATCACCCAGCCTCTTGTCTGGCAGGGGTGATTGAGTAACATTATAGACAGCTGGCAATGATGTGATCTTGCTCTGCTGTAGTTCTTTAGCCACAGGGATCTGAATGAGTTCACTCTACACTTGTTGAGAAAACATAAATAAAGTGGTGAACGTGAACAAATACGGTTTGGGGCGCATGAACTCTTCGTCTAACAAACAGATGCAGACAGCAGGCTCGTCAGGCTCCTTGATCCCTGAACTTCTGTATGCCACAAATATCAGAATCTCTGCACAGTTGATGCACTTACTGTGCCGGATGCACCGCGCCATTGAAGCAAGGTGAGTGTGTTACTTCGATTTTAGATCAAGTGCGACTTATACACGGGTCTTGCTGACCACATACATGGTACCTTAGGAATAGTTTTGAGTCTGTCTCTGGGTGTCCTCTTGGGGATGCCAGCAAAAAAACCTTCTTCATACGGGACTGTTGCCATGATGCAAGGGATTCTTGGAGGTTCATGGGTACTTTTTTGTAAGGTTAGAAGTCCCTTAATATGGGTTATAACTATAGTTATCCTGCTTTTAACCCTACTTATAACTACCCATGAACCTCCAAGTTGTCCACGACTGAGGGACCCTTGGATGGCCCCGACAGAGGCGCAGCAGACTCCTTACACCGCCAACCCACACAGCACACAAGTTTCAACACCATGATAACTCTTCCAGCAAGACCCCCAACATTTCATTCTTGGACCTGTCAAAAAGTAGGCTGGGTTAGCTTCAGATAACATTCATGAAGCCACAACAACACCAACAAAAAGCAAGAGCAGCGGCTCAGGTGTGGAGGGGTCTTCTCTGTCCATCCAGATAGGCTGCTGTTCTTCAGTCCGACAAGCATCCTGTCTTCAAGGGGAGAGTTTTCAGTATTAGCGTCAGAATCAGTTTAGTAACCCGCATTAGCATCAAGGGTTGAGGGTCGGTGTTCCAAGTGTTCTGCGTGGGACCATTCTTCGAAGGCTTTAGGAGTTCTGGGTGCATAGTTCACAAGGGTTTATAGGGGCTTATGCATAGGGCTTTAGGCGTTTCGGGTCTTAGGATGCTTTGTTCATTTTCAGGGTCAGGTTTGGAAGCAGATACTTACCGCGTTTCGGTGTTGCGAGGGATACTACGGGTGGCTTTGGCCCGAGGTTGTCACAAGCCGACAACGAAGCACTGATATCACATGCCACGTGATACCGAGATGGGCTATTTCATGCAAATCAAACCATTATGCGGTACAGGTTAGTGGGGTTCAGACTCCGTAGATACAAGCGCCCAATGCCATGTGGACAATTTCAACCAGAGGCTTAGGGGCTAGCCTCAGAGATTGTGACCGTCAAATTGTATGGCCGTAGTGTATGTCTTGATTATGAGACGAGCCTCCAAACGCCCTCCAACTTCCTTTGTATCCCATATGGGATGTCTTTGTAGTAACCCTAAGCCCTAAACCCTAGACTGCTGCCTCAAGTACATCAGCTCCCTTCTTCGGTTAAGGAATCGGTTGCAGGTTACAATCTCAAAGAGTCGCCCTCTTCCCTCTCTTTCTTCCTGCTCCCTTCTGCCGAAGCTTCCTTGGAGCCCATAAACCCCGTCAGAAATTTATAAACCATTACCGATACTATTCTGTAGGGTTCCTTCATATATGTGTATGTGTACATAGTTAGCCTTTATACGGCCTCTTCTAGAAGTCAGGTCAAGAAGGGCAAGATTCTGACATCCAGACGATGCGAGCCGAGGATTGTTTGCGCTCCCTTTGTGCGAAGTTTCCGTACCGAATGCATTACATTCAGCGCTGAGAGTTAGGATTTAGGGTTTAGAGGATAGAGTTCAGCGTTTAGTCCCCTAAACCCTAAACCGTGTTAGTGATTAGCCCAGTCCAAACCTCTTCAGATCCAGTCCTTTGGACCTTTGTGAGGCCGAGCTGCCCAGACCTTCCAAAATCCCTTAAATAAGGAATATACCTTAAAACATATTAGGGATCCTATATAGTTCAAGGAATATTCCTGAATTAAGTGGTGTTGGAAGGCCTGGGTGAATATACAACCAGGCCACACTCCTCTCCGCAATTTTTGGGGCTTCAACGCAACTGTTTCCATAGGGGAGGATTTCGACTTCGACCGAGTCTTGATTTGTAATATGAGCGTACATCATGATTTTCGGGAGGCCGTGGTAGGAGCATGAAGCAACACTGCGATCTTAGATGTCCATACAGCTTCAACTTAATTAGAAGGAAGACCTCAAACCCCAACCCCCAAAACCCTAAACACTAATCCCTAAACTCCAAGTTCTAAGCCCTAAACCTCAAAGCTTAGAAATCCTCATCGGCGGGCGATGGACACCTTGAGGCATCTCCCAAAGATTAAACTCCTGGTCCACGGCCCATGCAGCCCAGGCTTTCGGATAAGGTTTTTTGGGTGTGAACAAGGTCAAGGGTTTGGGATTTTAGGGTTTTTTGGGTTTGGGAATGATGGGATCCCCCGACCCACCCACNCACCACCAGCACCACCAGCACCACCAGCACCAGCACCACCACACCCACCCAACCCGAAGCCTTAAACCCTGAACCTTAAACCTAAACCCTAAGCTTCGATGTCAACTCCGAGAGGAGGCGGTTCTGGAAGAGTTTGGCTCCTGGGAAGCTTATCTCGAAGCACAGAGGTTCGGCTCTCAGCTTCCTGAGGGGTCTTTGCAGAATTTTCGCAGATTCCCAAACCCCAAACCCCTAGGTTTACAGAATTTGGGATTGCCCTGTGGACTCGATAACTTACAACATGTTCTTTAACCTGCTTTTTGGTAATATTGGCGAAACCCTAAACCCTAAACCCTATACCCTAAACCATGGATGTCGTGCCTCCTCCGGGCAGCTTCGACATGAAGATCTGCACTTCGGGGGGTTTCGGGCGTGGCCGTGGCATTCACCATTTTTTTCAAAGGGTCCATGTTGAGGTGGGCTGAATCCATGGGTTTTTGGAGTTGGCTTTTGGGGTTTTGTGTTTGGGGTGCTTGGGGGTTTGGGGTAGAGGGTTTCAGGTTATGGCAGTTTCCGAAAATTAGGGTACTTTATTTTGGGGTCCTTATAATAAGGATTCTACTATTTAGGGTACTATAGTAGCCTCTATTTTCGGAACTCCCATGTACCAGCACAGTAGGCTCTTAGATATTTGGGGCCAGAAAGTGTACACTACACTGTTACTTGGGCCTTTTGGCGGGTTCGTTTTTTTCTTCTGCGCTTGAGGGAGCTTGGACTTCAGGTGAGTGGAGTCATGGAGCGCTTGAGGCAGGGCAGGGAGGGAGGTTGTAACCTGAATGCCCTGCATCCTTGAAACGAAGGTTGTAGCCAACCCAAACGCCATCAATCCTATGTCATGAACTTGAATAGCTGCGAAGTCATCTCGTGCATTGTCATCCGATGAGGAAATATGAATAATGGTTCCGGTATATCAGACCGCAGGCAATTTCTTACTCCATAAATACTAAACCCGAGGAGCTAGCGCATAAACACTAAGCCAAAAAACCCTACTAAACCCATAGATTACACCGCGCTTTGTTGTGTCAGAGCTTTCCAAGTAACAGGCCGAGCTCGTATGGCGAGTACGATGCCGAGGTGCCAGTTTCTGAGGAATAAAGGCTTCTGGGCCATTTTGAGCATTATGGTTAGGTTTAAGAGTAGGGCGGGGGTGCGCTGGGGGCGTGCAGATCTCGGCATCCGGCTTTCGGATTGTTTTGGTGAGTGTAGATAGGCCTCCTTTTGAATATTGGTGAGTATATATATTGGGTTTTATTATGGGGATACTAGTAATATAAACCATACCCTACTTGGGTATTTAGAATAAGCGGGCTCGTTAGTCCCCGAATATGGGCTGTAATATATGTTTCTCTTGGTTATCCTACGTATAAGCCCAGCTTATAACTACCCGTGAACCTCCAAGTAAACCACTCCAAACCTAAACCCTAAACCCTAAACCCCTAATCCCCAAAGGGCCCAAGCAACAGTATAGTATATTCTTTTTGGCCCCAACTATCTACTACGCCCCTACTATATTGGTACCTGGACCGTTAGGGCTAATCCCCAAAGCTGCTGCCCCTAAACCCTAAACCCTAAACCCCTAAACCCCTAAACCCCTAACCCCTAAAACCCCTAAACTCTAAACCCTAAACCCCTAAACTCTAAACCCTAAACCCCTAAACTCTAAACCCTAAACCCCTAAACCCTAAACCCCTAAACTCTAAACCCTAAACCCCTAAACCCTAAACCCTAAACCCCTAAACTCTAAACCCTAAACCCCTAAACCCCTAGACTCTAAACCCTAAACCCTAAACCCCTAAACCCTAAACCCCTAAACCCCTAAACCCTAAACATAGAGCCTCATCCCCCCCAAAGCCTCTACCCGAAAGCGTGGGAGGACTTCGAGGGGGCTCTGGAGGATCTTCTGTACCCGCACGCGGAGGAAGACGTTGAGGAGGTCACTTGAAGAGTTCAGCCCGAAATCCTAATCCCTAAATCCTAAACCTTATAATACCTAAACCCTAATCCCTAACCCTAATCCCTAAGCCCTAGAAGCTCTTAGACTTCAGGAGGGTTTTAAGCTCCCTAAGGCCCAGCTAGCCTAAAGGCCTTTTGGGAAGATCGCTTTGTGCATGCAGGGAGCCCTTAAGTGTAAGAGTTGCTTGGTTTATGTGAGGGTTTATATGAAGAGTTTGTGCTGCTGTTCTTTTTAGGCACCGCTTGGCAGTTGTATTCGCGATGCCTGGCTTCTGTATTATCTCTTTGCTTGTTTTCGTGCGGCAGTCTGTGAGTAACACTTTGTTGTGGCCTTGGGGTGTAACACCTCGAAGAGCCTGAGTCCAGAATCCTGTGTTTCTCAGTCTCTTGCTACCCCAATCTGGGAGCCCTTTGCAGATGCAGTTTGGGGTTGGCTGTGGTACCAACACGTAAGGGTTTAGGGCTGTTTAGGGTAGACACGGCGCGCCGTAAGAACTCCAGACTAGACCTTGGATTGCAGCACCTCGGCTTCATGTTTTTTGAGAGGGAGGGGTACAGCAACCCAACTATGGTTGGGCACCCCTAAACCCCAAATCCAAAACAACCCCAAACCCCTAAAACAATCCCTTAACCCCAACCCCCCCCCCCGCCCTAAGCAAAAACAACATCCCTGAACCCCTAAACCCCTCAGCCCTACACCCTATACCCTAACCCCTAACTCTGAAGCCCTAAACAATAACCCCTGAGCCCTAAACTTTAGCTCGGTGCCCTGCTGCGCTTGCCCAGGTGGACCAGTGGTTTGAGGGGAACTTTGGCGAATGGGCGGACACAGGGGCCGGTGGGGAAAAAAAAAGGCAAAGGGTTTAGGGCTTAGCTATAGGTTTAGGGCGGGTGAGGAAGTCGTTGAAGTCGATTTTGGCTGGTTTAAGAGGTTGTAGGTTTGACATTTCGGGATTCTGGGATTTGAGTTTTGAAGCTTAGAGGGTTTAGGTTTCAGTTTTTTTAATAGAGTTCCGCTAAGGGTTTAGGGGCTATAGGGTTCCTTTAAAGGTTATTGTCAGGCTTACTCTAAGGGTACTTTAAGGATCTAAGGGTTTAGGTTTTCGGGGTCTAGGCTGCTTGGGGTTTGAGGGTTGGATGATTCGTTTGGGATTGCTGGGGGTTAGAGTTGGTATGAAGTTCAGGGTTCACGGTTTGGGGTTTGGGTGTACAGGTTTAGTTAGGGTTTTAAGTTCAGGGGCTTGGGCATAGCAAGGTTGATTGCGCAACCCTAAACCCTAAACCTGATCGAAGAGGCAGAACAGGAGCACAAATTGGACGATGAAATCTCTGGCGAAGCGAGACTTGGACGGATCCGGCAAGACTGGACTTTTGGTCCAGAGGCCGGGGAGGCCTTTAGTTGCACTTCCCAGACCTTCCAAAATCCCCTTAATTAAGGAATATACCTTAATTATAATAGGATCCCTAATATGATTTAAGATTTAAAGTATATTCCTTAATTAGGGAATATACCTAAATTATAGTAGGATCCCTAATATGATTTAAGGTATATTCCTTAATTAAGGGATTTTGGAAGGTCTGGGTGGAGCAAGCATCCAAAGAATGCAGAACGATTGATCGCCCTGCAGGAACAGCGGGACCTGCACAAGGACGGAGGGTCCTTCACCATTATTGGCCAGGGAGGTCAGAGTTGGCTCAAGTCTGCGAAGGCAACTCGAATCCTAATGTACCCAAACTACAAGGATGCGACCTTGTTGAAGGCATTCATGGAAACCTCAATGGAAGCAGCCTTGTCCCTTTCTGTGGGCAAGAAGCTGCTAGATATGTCCTGGTTGCTTCGGACTCTGGTGGTGTCAGAAGACCTAATGTAGGAACCTGATTAAGAAACCCTGACCCTATAATCCCAAAATAGTAGGACTCATATAAGGAACCCTAATAAAGGCCAGGTTCCTACATTAGCACGGGAGTTGAGCCGAAACGCTCAGAGCCTCAGGGTGCCGCCGAAGCTTCTCAAGCTGGAACTCGGGAACCAAGGCGAATTGTAAAAGTTGAGCCCAGACCTTCCAAAATCCCTTAATTAAGGAATATACCTTAAATTATAATAGGATCCCTAATATGATTTAAGGTATATTCCTTAATTAAGGGATTTTGGAAGGTCTGGGAGAGAGGAGGTTAAGGCTTGTTTCGCCCAATTCCACCCGTGCTTTCGCTAATCAGGGCTTCAGATTGGGGTCGGCATTCATATGTTCTCGAATCAGCCGGAAGACCCTGCCCTCCATTGAGCCTGTAGGCCTAGAAATGCTCCACCCGCGCCTGCCATTTTTTGGAAATTCGCCTAGCCACCCCTAAATGCTGCAAGCCCCACAGGCCTGTAGAACCCTGTAAGCCTAACATGCCTGGATGTATCATACCGGGTATGCCGAAGTTCACGCATGAGAGGTTTCGACTGAACAAGTCTTTAAACCCGTTCAAGCCGTGTCGACCCTAATATACCCTAAAGGCTCTCTAGGCCCTGTAAGCCTAACATAGGCCCGATAATATCACCAGCATCCAAACAACACAAGCTCTGAACAAGCCCTATATACCCGGAGCCATAGCCACGAAGCGCCTAGGCCAGACACCACGCCCCGCGTTGAGATCGACGCAAAGGCCACAGCGGATATGGCTGCGGGTAAGGTTCCCCAAGGGTCCAAGTATCAGTATGGTATATACGTAGAACCCCAAAACACCCTATAAGTATACACCATCATGATACTTGGGCCCTTTGGGGTTGGGGCTGCTTGAGGTCCACTTGAACCCCAAAAGTAGGTAAAATATCGGCCCAACACCTATAAGAGGCTCTGGTTCTAACATACTTTGGGGGCCCAGGCAGGTATTATATGGCGTAGGCGTAGGACCATTTAAAGGATCAGGCCTCGAAGTTTAAGTTTTACGGTCTGCAGGTTGTTACTGTTTGGATGCCCTGCCGCTGCTGACGAGAACCGAAGCCAACTTGTGCACCGAACTCCAATGGAAGTATTAGTCAACGACCTCGCGGGATCTATGGGATGCTCTTAAGTCGCATCGCGTCGAAGATGAAGTGGGTGTACCTAAAGCTGAGTCGGATGCTTAGTCTGACCAAAAAGCTCATTGTTTTTATGAGGCAGTTGCCAGTGAAATTTGGAATGCCTGCTCGTGCCGCTGCACGATTTATTTTGGGGTTTCGGGTTTAGGGTATATAGTGTTTAGGGTTCGAGGGTCTGGAGGTGTCAGCAACGTGTGACACTATCCACTCACACGCAATACCAGCACAGTGTAATATGCCCCCCCCCAAACCCCGAACAACAAAAAAAAAATCATAATATGCAGGCCCAAAATTGCACCCGATGTGTCCAGGAATACCCCACACTGTGGCGGACACTGGATCGCCAAAGCCTCAGCGAGCCTTCCCCCTTTAGGGTAGCGTCTAAGGAGTTTTGGGGTTTATAGGGCTATACTAATTCGGGATTCGGGTGGTTCATAATGATATACCTAGGATTTAGTGTTTCTGGATTTAATGTTGTTGAATATATCTGGGGTTGGGTGTTGGGTTTAGGGCCTGAGGGTTTGGGGCTTTAAGCCTTTGGGTTTCATCATGGTGGGAAATGGAGCTTTGAAGCTAATGGCCCGGTTTAGGGTTTGGGGGGGAGAGATCGGACCTAAACCCTAAACCATAAACCGGTTTGGCTTTAAGTACCGCATGTTTAAGGAATGGAGAGTTTGTGAGTTGTAGATATTCCGAACTCCCAAAATATCAAGCTGTGTGTATAAGCCTTGGCCTCAGACCAGTCGCTCGGGCAGAAGAAGGTGGGGATTAGGTTCTAGGGATGTAGGAGTGTGAGGGGTTTACTATCGAGAGTTCCGGGGACTGTTGCGAGCTGAGGGGCCGTATTTCGACTTCCTGACTCTTGGTGCTTGGCACCATCTCCAAAGCGTCATCGGTTTGGGCTTTAAAAGGAAGAAAGCACCTGAACCGAAGTCCTTTATAAACTCGAAGCCTTAATCCCGAAAGCCCTAAACCATAAGCCTTGTTAAGCTTCTGCTTGGGGGGGCTGCTGCACACAGGGCGCCGAAGTCAACCAGAAGGGCTCGCAAGGTTCTTTCGGGCGTCCAAGTACTTGAAACCAGACAGTCTCTGACGTTAATTAAAATACTGGCATGCAAGTATCATGCAAGCATTACTGTCCTAAACCCCAGCAACTATGGTTATTGGGTACCTTGTACACTTTTCGATTGCTGTTCGACGTAGGACGCAGGTGGTGTTCCGGAGTGGCGCGGCAGGCCTTTGTGCCTTTCGGCCTGTGCCCACAGCCCCACAGAGCAAACGCCTATAAGCTCGATCTAGCAAGGCGCCATATAGTTTGACGGAGATTGTTGCTTAGCGTAATGTGCCATCCGGACTCCGTGAATCTTTGGCACTTGCTCTCGAGCCTGCAAACACAGTCTGGAAGCGCTAAGCCTCTAAGCCAAAGTTGCCGTCGTGACGCAATTTCCTCTCGCCTGGGGCTGTCGTAGACTTCAAAGCAATGCATGGCGATCGTGTTTCTCCATGTTCGCAACTGTATCTACTCGTCGATTCTTCTACCTCGGACTTTCTGAGAAGTGGACACCAACTGAGTGCACATCGCACCGGAGGCTCTCCACGCATCCAGCCGTACGGCTCTATGTACAATGCTTTCACACACTGCCGGCATCGTCACAGCAACATCGTTTAGGTTTAGGGGTATTACCTGTGGATCCGAATTCTGCGAATGCAGCTTAGACCTGGTGTTCAGTGCAGGTTCCGACGAGTATACTACAGCTACTCAGTGACTTAGCTGCTGCCTGAGCCCTACTAACATACGGGGCCTCGAAGCCCTAAACACCGGCATGTGCAGCGAGACGAAAGCCACAAACGTCCTCCTGGGCTTGGATTATGGCTGGCTTGCTGCACTACTGGGGCCAGCTGCGGGACGACTGGCCACTTTGGCCAAAGGCGGGCCTTCAGTCTTGGGAATTCCTACGATGGTCTGTGCATGTTCGAAATGCAAGGGAGCGCTAGTAGCCTGCCTTAAACGAACCCTTGGGGGGGGGGGGGGGNGCCTGAGTCTCGGGTACCAGCTATTTTTGTTGGTTGGTGCGGAGGTGGGGGGGCCTGGGGTGGTGTTCCGGATTTCATAGGTTTTGCAGATGACGTCTGGCGTGACGCTACTCAGATCTTACGGAAGAGTCAGCAACATCACTTCGCGAACTTTGAACCTCAAGCCCCGAACTTTGATAATGTGTATAATCACCACAGCGGTTGCAAAAGATGGAACTGTAGACTTATACGTAGACCCCCAAATCCTAAACCCTAAACCCCTAAACCCTAAGCTACCAGTAGTGACACATTGCATCACTTTATTAACCCAGGACGTCACCAGTCGTCGCAACACACTGCAACTTAGGGCTTCGGGCTTATATTAGAGTTGATAGAACGCTAGGTAAAAGGAAGATTTATAATAGTGTAGTCATAGCAAGGGACCCTACGGACTGTGGGAAAAATTATAGTATAGTTGTAACGAAAGGAATTATGGTATAGTTGTAACAACAGGCACCAAGGATTAGAAGGATATCTTGAGGAGCTGAAGGGTCACACGTTTGTCAGGTTTTCCTACTGCCTTCAATGCAGAGCAGGCCGGGCAAGTGAGCTGCAAGTGCAGGAGTGAGTCGAGATGACATGACAAGGTGTCCCGCAAGAGGTCCTACAATTGAGCATCTGGTTGGGCTCAAGGTTGCCACAGCTGCGACATCTGTGCCGTCACTAGCTAGTTGTGCTTCGTTTACCTATCGTCTATCCTATGTATCCACCACATCTGTGCATCTAGTTGCAACTGATTGGTGCTCATCGAAGTGACAGGCGGCCTGATTGGCGCGACACGCCTCAGCCTCTAACTCTGTCTCGTGTCTTGAGCTAAGAGAACCACCGAATTTACACTGTAATGGATGTGTAAGACGATCTTGTGCGACTATCCGTAAGACTCCAGCAGCATCATGTCGCCGGCGCTTGCATTCCCTTCTGGATCATTACAGCATGATAATCTTAGTAGCTGAGTGGATACACTTTACACTTTTTGGGAGAATATTACCTACTAAAATACTGAAAGTGTACACTTTTTCGGGCTAATGAATTCAGCAACTAAGATAATGATATGTCAGATGGATGCTGTTCTCATTTCATCCGGTGTTCCGGAATATTCACAGAGAGCGTCCCATACACCTTCCAGCCCTACCTCAGCCTTCACCCCAGATAACCTTTTTTCGGATTTATATATGAGAGTTTCCGAAAATTAGGGGTACCTTATTTTGGGGTCCTTATAATAAGGATCCTACTATTTAGGGTACTATATTGGGGTCCCCTTTTTTCGGAAACTCCCATATGGGTAGTTGTCAAAATTATGGTCCCTTTTTGGGGTACCCTAAATAATAGGTGCCGTATTATCATGGAGACCCAGAAAGGGACCATATTTATTACAACTACCCATATAAGGAAATCAGAGCAATGAACCCTAAACAAGGTAGGTTTTGCAGGGATAAGGTAGACCCTAAACCTAAACCATAAACCCTGAACCCTAAACCCTAAAACCTAAACCTAAACCCTGAACCCTGAACCCTAAGAAGAGAGGTGCGTGGTGCTTGCTTGGCCGGGAGTCCCTGGTTGCTGGTGGCCACCGAAGATGCGCTTCCCGGCGATGTTCGGAGTGAGGGTTGAGGGTTTAGGGTTTAGGGTCTAGGGTTTAGGGTTTAGGGTTTAGGGTTTAGGGTCTAGGGTTTAGGGTTTAGGGTTTAGGGTCTAGGGTTTAGGGTCTAGGGTTTAGGTACTAGGTACTGTTGTGGGGAATACTTCCCCAAATCATAACGGTAATTCCTAGTATAGAAACCCTACATTCTACTACAAAGGTACTTTGGACCCTGTGGGTCAGGGCCTTGCAGGGCTTTGGGGTTTAGGGCTTTAGGATCTGGGGAGAGAAGTTTAGGTTTAAGTGTACAGGATTTAGAGTTTCGGGAATCTTGAAGCCTTAAATTTTGTTTGCAGGATAGTAGCCAGGGCCGAAAATTCGTGGAGGCTAGCATAATCCACATGATAAAGCTGTGCCGTCTACCTTCTCCCATTATCTTTCAATCTCTGTGTTATACAATGGTTTATACGTGTGTGGCTCCGTAGCACATGTCTGGATGCCTATGTATCCTTCAGGAAGTGGAGATGCATGTCCAGCTTTAGGTTTCATGAGCTTGAAAGCTTCGCAAAGGTGTCTCCTTCTGTCACACTTGAAGAATGCTTGGCCATTTGAGCCTCCTAGAAAGTGGTCCACATCTTGCCTAAACCCTAAGCCCTAAACCCTAAACCTAAACCCTAAAACCCGAAGCCCTAAACCCTAAGCCCTAAACCCTAAACCCTAAACCAAAACCCTAAACCCTGAAACCCTAAACCCTAAACCGTTCCCTAAAGCTCCACACATGAAGGCTGTCAACTGAAGTCATCAACCCCAAGGCCTTTCTCCGAAATCTGTACCAAACTTGGAGGTTCATGGCTAGTTATAAGGGCTTCTTTAAAGGGCCCCTTCAGAGGGATCTATAGGGATTCTATAAAGGGTATAGGGTTTAGGGTTCATGGCTAGTTATAAGTAGGGTTATAAGTAGGATAACTATAGTTGTAACCCATATTAGGGGACTTATAACACTTCTAACTACCCATGAACCCTAAACCCTATACCCTTATAGAATCCCTATAGATCCCTTTAAAGGGGCCCTTAAAGGACCCTTATAACTACCCATGAACCTCCAAGAACCCTCAACCCCTGCCATTGACAGCACAGGAGTGCCTATGCACTGCCAGCAGGCCTCGGCATTACTATCCGCTACCCAGGGCCTTGCAAACAAATCACCGAAAACACCGAAAGGAACAATTCAGCAGATTATAGTAGGGCTCCTTCTGAGGACTGTTCACTGAAGGCACTCCCGGCAATAAGGGACCTAAGTTTCAAAGGTAAGCTAAATCAGCAATCCTGACACCGTGACCTTACATAGATCAGAAATTAAATCCGGGTCAAGAATGGCCACTACCGCTGATCCCAAATTGAATTCGAGCATCCCTGCATACCATACATCGTCATGGATTGGAATCATCCGCAATACTCCCCTCTGTCAGCGACGACTACCGGTGCAACCGTCGTGTTTGCCCCGCAACGGAGCCTCTTCTACTTGCTTTGTAACATAAACCCTAAACCCCTAAACCCCTAAACCCCCAAACCACAAACCCTGAACCCTAAACCCTAAACCCCTAAACCCCTAAACCCCTAAACCCTAAACCCTAAACCCCTAAACCCCTAAACCCCTAAACCCTAAGCCCCCAAACCCCAAAATCCAAACTCTGCCCAGAGGGCCCTGAAAGACAGTTCTGACGCAAACCTTGGATAGCCCGCCACTTGTGTAGGGGGACTCCGGTGGTGTATTTTGCATTAGGCAAGACGGTCTATGTGGTTATGTTTGAATCATGATTCGCGATTTTGCATGGTGCTGGTTCCGATGCAGGATAACTAAGTTGGGAAGCCCTGGCTCCCATTTGTGGTTGCTTTGGTGATCTACTTGAGAACGATCACTACAGGAGCCTAAACCACTGATGCTAGCTCTGGTAGAACCGACTCCAGACCCCGTTCCAATCCCGCTCTAGGTACGAGAGCACCTTTCGCACCTGCACCCCTAAGCCCGAACTTAGCATCGAAAGTTCCAGAGTACGTATTATAGGGGCCTAAATAATTACCAATATTGTTCCTTATGGTTCTTTTTTTAGTTATACTATAAATTGGCCAAAATCCTATTCTAATGGTTAAGGCCCCTACAATAACTAAGTCTCATGTCCTGTTGAGAGTTCTCCGTGTAGTTGCCAACGTGACCAGGAAGCGGATTGCCACTGCCCTGGCCTGCCGGCTTTCAGGTGGCTTTGCTGTACTTAGGGTTTAGGGGTTCAGGGGTTTAGGGGTTTAGGGTTTAGGGTTTACCTTCACCCTTTCCCTTCCGCCCCTCTTTGTCCACCTCCCTCGCTCTCTCCTCTCTGAAAATTTTGAAAGTGGGTGTTCGGATCAACGTACATACAGATGCAGATTCAGATCGCAACACAGGTTCTGACTTGAAGAGGGGATAGTTGCATAGTCAGATGTGAGAACAAGTTGTAATCATGGCAAACTATGTATTTAGTCACCAACCACATACATATATAAGAATATACATGTTAGGATATGCGTAAGTGTACACATATACATACATACCTATCTGTATGTATGTACACACACGAGACATATACATGTGTGTCTGTATATATCTATATATACATACATACACACATGACATCTACAGACCGCGTGAGGGAGGGAGGTAGAGCGGGAGGGAGAGAGCATCGAGTGCAGACGACTGGCCACAGAAAACTATGGCCGCAGGGTGCCGGAGGTGTGGCCGCACTCTTTCCAGAACTTCAACCAGTAACCATTCGCTTGGGGAGTGGTAAGGATTTAGGCTTTTAGGTGGAATTTAGGTTGACTGTTGAGGCTTTGCAGTGGAATTTAGGAGTTAATTAAGGTTTTGGATTTGCTTTTCTACCGTTTTCAATACCTTTGGTTTCCTAAAGGGTCTTGGGGTCAGTGTGTACTTGGAGGTTCATGGGTAGTTATAAGTAGGGTTGTAAGATTGTAAGTAGGATAACTATAGTTATAACCCATCTTTGGGGACTTATAACCCCACTTGTAACTACCCATGAACCCTAAACCCTATACCCTTATAGAATCCCTATATAGATCCCTTTAAAGGGGCCCTTTAAGGAACCTTTATAACTGCCCATGAACCTCCAAGTAGGGTTTAAGGATCTCGAACTCTCTGGGCTTGAGAGCTTCGGGTTTCGGGCTTAGGGGCTTGGAGCTTCTTGGTTTAGGGTTTAGGGGTTTAGGGGTTTAGGGTTTAGGGTTCAGGGTTTAGGGTTTAGGGTTGTATGGGCCCTTAGCCCTTCTAAGGGACTTTAAAGGGTACAAACAGGGTATATATTAGGCATATAAGGATCGCAGGCTTAAGGGCGCATACTAGGGGCCCATGGGTTCATCCTAAGATGGTCTTGGGGTTATAAGAAGCCCTAGGGTTTACTATAATGGCCTATATAATTACCAATACTATTCTAAGGATTCCTTATTATTTTTTAATAAGAAGTCATAAGGTTTTCTGTAATGGGCCTAAATAATCCTAACATATTGGGGAAAAAATATATATATATATTTTTTTTTCCCCCAATATGTTAGTACCCATAATGGGCCTAAATAATCCTATTCTGATTATTAAGGCCCCTATAGTAGGGTTAAAGAAGCCCCACCTAGACCCTTAACCCTATGGCCCGTGACATCACCGCGTCTGTTGGCTAAGCTCTTCTCAGGTAGATGTGCTGCTTTTTTCCGAAGAGGCCAACAGCATTTTCGGCATCTCGGCTGGACTTCAATGTTTAGTTCAGGATTTAGGCCATGCCCTGCTAAAGCAACACCAATGGTCTTAAACATGCAGACGAGGAAGTTGCATTAACGTCCCCCGCCCCCCCCCCCCCCCCCCCCCCCGCCCCCCTCCCCCCTCCCCACACTCCTCGCCGCTCCTATGGCTACTCGCCACCGTATCTATACGCCACCACNCTCTCTTGCTGACCTGTCCCGACTGCACAGCACCAGCATGGTAATAAATGCCGCCGAGGCGAGCGCCTACCCCCCCCCCCCCCCCCCCCCCCCCCCCGGTATTCCTGGCTCCATATTGGACTGTGTTTGTTGTCCAGATGGCTACAACTTCGCTAGTAAATGTTGAAGCCACCAGAACCTCCGTGACGTGTAGGCATGGGGGCTTGTCGTTCTCTCAGTCAGCTTGTTTTCGGTGCTAAGAGGCGCGGAACAGGTCAGTGGCCTCAAAAGAGCAGTCCCTTTTATCTCGCCAGGGACTTTGGTAAAGCCACAGTAGTTGTTTCGTTATGTGCGGGAAGTTGGAAATCCCTAGCCCTGAAAACTTGCAACCCTGATGATGATTGGGTCCGAAGTCCTATAGCTCACATCACAACTTTCAACCTTACACTTCGGCCCAGTCATCAAGCACCCTGTCTCGAGTCTAGAGCCCTCACAGTCACCATGTAGAGTAGCCTGATTCAGCCTGAAAAGAAACCCCTAGAGTCACCTTCGTCTCTACAACCCCAATCCCTCCTCGTGCCGAATGTGCCCATGATTTCAAGATCGTGTTCCGTGAAGCAACTGAAACGCTGCCGCATGCCGGTCATGGCACGGTGGAGGGCCTTAGGGGGCATACGAGTCAATTGAGCCAAACCTCGAATATACGGGCTTAAATAATTGCCAACACTATTTTGGAGGGTTCTTTTATTATGAAATTATAGTATAATGGGCCCCAAAGCCCAAAGCCCTATTATAAGTATTAAGGCCCCTGTATCACGTCATGCCTTTTTTCTTCCCGTGCAGTGCCAAGGAATGTCCTGCGAGACGACTGACTCCGTCCTGTGCCATGGTTGGGGTTTAGGATTTAGGGTTCAGGGTGTACAGGGTTTAGGGTGTAGGGTTTAGGGCTTAGGGTGTGAGGTTTAGGGTTGGTATGGTTGTGTCAATACCTGGGACCCCAAAGTATGTGGAATAATAGCCTTTTATTGGCTTTGGGCCACTATTTTACCTCTTTTCGGTGGTTCAAGTAACAGTGATACTAGCAATCATAGCAGAAATAAACAGAGAGCCCTCTGATTCCGCACGGGGTTGAAGGAGACATCTAAGCTTTTTCTCGTAGTCATAGCTGTGCTTTCCCTGCATCGCAATTGCAATCCTTACATGGTTTGGAGCGCTCATCCAAGCCCTGAGTGCCTTGAATGCTAGACCATTAGGCGTGTCAGTGCAAGCAGAATCGGTCTTCGTGATCCATGGTACTCTAATGATTCTAATTAGTTCTTCATTGGGGACCTTGTAGAGGCAGAAACATTTCCTATATAGTGTTTAAACTAAGGGTATCCTGGCGTGTATACACGGCTCCTGACCGAGGTATGTTGACGCGCAGATTCGGCTATTTCCTTTTGCGGACTCTAGTACTCTAGTACTGCAAGCCCAAAACTCTCAAACCTTGAACTTATAAACCGCAGGCCCCAAACCCATGACCTCCGGACGCTGGTGCTATGCGTAGCCCCAATCTGTCCGCATAAAGCAACATTCAGCCAGCACATCCGCAAAGCAGAACAGGCAGTGCTGAAGCAGTTCAATGGCAGGGTTCAGGATTTAGATGTAACATGACGAAGCTGTGTATTGCAGAGTGCTCCTAGCCGCAGATTGCAGTCCGAGTTCCACCCTAAGCCCCGACGCCCTCTGTTTGGTTTAGCCAGGGTATGCTTAGGATCCTATACAGCAACATGAAAAGCAACAGTAGGGTGTCAGGGTTTGTCTTTAGGGGTTCTGGGCTTACGGGATTAGGGTTTGGGGTTTGGGGTTTTAGGGTTCAGGGTTAGGGATTTTGGGAGTTTAGGGATCAGGGTTTGGCTTTTGGGGTTGGGCCGTCTTGAATCCGAACTCCTAGCTTTGAGACCTCAACTGGCCCTTCAGTGAAGAAGTAGTTGCCTGTATGTTTGGTTTCAGGTTTATGTACAACCAGCACCCACCCCAAGTACCCTCTAGTAGAGGCCTCATGATCCTTACTCTAATAGGGGGTAGTTGGGGGGTGCTGGAAGGTCCTTATAAATAGGATTGAGTGAAGTGGAGGTGCTGCTGGCGCCTGCCGAACGGCACTGAGATGTGGCGGCGGCAGACTGGTACGAAGCTGTTGCAGCCATTGGTGTACATTGCCCTTCGGCGGCTTAGCCCAAGCCTCAAACCTTGCAACCTGAACCTGCAGAGGTAAAGCATGGCCCAACACCTATACAAGGCTATTATTCTACATACTTTGGGGGTCCAGGTAGCCCTAAGGGTCCATATAGTACTTCGGTCTTAAAGAAGCACCTATATAGGTACTTCGGGGCCAAAGTATATACTATTTGGTTAGGGACCCTTAAGCCCTAAACCCTAAAGCCCCTATAGTAGCCCTTATAGTAGCCCTTATAGAACCCTTCATAAGAACCTTCAAAGGAACCCTTAAATTAACCTTATACCTACACCTACCTTAACACCTCAACCTTCCGTCTGCTCCCAGTCCCATTAAGGGGCTTCCTGCTTGAAGCGCGCTGTTGTAGACCCCGGTGAGCCCAGGAAAGGCATACAATTCATATTCTGCTATGTATGATATTGTACTATGTCTTGTGATGAAATATACTATAGCAATATTCTGGCTTCTCACACCTGGCTGCGTAGGGTCACCAAGAATCTAGGCGAAGGTACTCCTGGGTTCTGTTCTCTGTACAGGTGAGGAGCTGTCGTCAGAGCGAAACTGATCCCTCAAGAGAAGGAGTTTCTTGGGCCGGGAGAAGACTTTCTCTTGAGCGTTGGGTGTGCTCGCGACTAACTGGGATAATGTCGCGAACGTGTGAGTGATTATTCTTGTCATAGGTTCCTTGAGCCTTTGAAGCCAAGATATGGCGCAAGCTGCTCAGTTGAACTGGTTGCCTACATCCCATAAACTCAATAAGCCTCTACTCTACCCCGAACACATGCTTGGCATTGCAGTGACGTGCTCCACCGCCTGCCGAGGCGAAGCTAAAGGCAGTCGGGGCCGGCTGCTTTGAGGGAGTCCAGATGCTTGTCTTCGAGCTCGTGGTGTTTAGGGCTCATGATTTAGTTTAGGCTTTACGGAGCACGGCATTGTGTTGTGAATTTGCACATAAAAGAATTTGCGCCTACTCGTCTTGTACTTGATCACGAGAACATGTTACGTTTCACCAGCCTTAGCTGAGGGTATGCCTGTTAGCAATACTACCCCATGTGTGTTTTCCACAGCCCGAAACCCCGAAGTCGGACGGCCTCATACATGTATAATTATATGTATGGAGTGCTGGGAAAATGGGGCAACCATTGTCGGGAATAGAGGAGAGTTTTTTCAAGCAGATGCGGGGCAGACACTATCCCCGCAATTTTCGGGAACACCTACTGCAAAAGATAGGAAACGGTAGGGGGGAGGGGACTACGAACGTATGTGCATTTACATGGCGTGTTTATAGCGATATCTCTGCGTTCCTGTGTCACTGGATGATTTTTACCTTTGCTGAAGGCAAAGGAAAGGGTTTTGGGTCTAGGAAATAATACGGATTAGGGTTTGTAGGGTTTAGGGTTTAGGGTTCGGGAACTGGGGNAATTTTCGGGAACACCTACTGCAAAAGATAGGAAACGGTTGGGGGGAGGGGACTACGAACGTATGTGCATTTACATAGCATGTTCAAATGCGTAGCGATGTCTCTCTTCGTTCCTGTGTCACTGGATGAAATTTACCCTTGCTGAAGGCAAAGCGTTTAGAGATTAGGGTTTTAGGGTTTAGGGTTTAGGGCCTCCGAATGTGCCTTCGGCTATACCGGATGTTCTCGGACCTGTCTGAAAAATGTGTCTCTATTCCCGGTTTTACTTCTGCATCTTCATGAAAACCCCAACGCCTATGCTGAACATAGATCCGTGAAAATCCCGGCACCCTATATGCATCGATGTAGGTACGCCATGCACCCATAGATGGATGGATAGATGGAGGAAGGAAGGATGGATGGTTGGATGGATGGATGCGTGTTTGCATGTACCCGTGTATAAAGTATATGTATAGTCCATTATAAGTATTTCCATATGTATGACCGTATGTATAGGCATATTCATTTTTATATGTACATGTTACATGCCTGCTTGTTTCTCAATCAAACGGGCGTATGTTCATGCAATTAAATTCACTCATTAGCTGAGTAGGTATAACCTTTAACCTTTTGGAGTTTCTGTAATCCCACCATAGATATTTATACTATTTAGGTACATGGACCCTTAGGGCTATATCCTTATTCTATGAGGTCCTACGGTTGATGGACAAAATCCTGCACTGCCCATTATAAGGAATATACCATAATTCCCATAGTTTAGGGTACTTAAAGTGATGCAGGATTTTGTCCATCAGCCGTATCTATGTGGTACCTGAACCTTCAACCCTTGAAGGCAATATGTCGTCCTTGCTTCTACCTTTATTCTTCACTGTCGTTCCTTTTTCGGTTTAACCTGTCTTATACGTAGGATCCCAAACAGGTAACCCGGAAAAGTAACTACAATTGAGACTACCGGTAGGCACAGAACCCTCAATCAAAGCCCAAAGGGTCCAAGTAACAGTGTAGTACATAGACGTTGGGGCCCCAAATAGATCCTAAGAGCCTACTCTGTGGTACCTGAACCTTAAGCCCTCTAAGGGTAGATTTCGTCCGTAAGGATGTGGGATGAGTCTGACGGATCTGCGACGCGGTACTTGAAGACCGAGCTGCCCGTCGATCGGATTTGGCCGCTTGCCAAGCCTTGCGGGCTCCTTGAAGGGTTGAGGGTGATGTAGGGTTTAGGGTGCAGGGTGTAGGGTTTCAGGGTTTAGGGTTTATAGGGTTTAGGGTTTAAGGGTTCTATATGGTTACTAGTAGAATTTTACGGTATGGGCTTTCGAGCCAAAGCTGGAAGTCTAGACTAGGTTGGTAACAAGAGCTGGGATCAAACCCTAAGGGTCCCAGTACCTAATTATCATATGCTCTCCAAAATAGTAACCTGTATAGCTACTATCCTAAACCGAAGTAGCTAATGATTAGGTGCTTTGGACCCTTAGGGAAAGGTTGTGCTTGTTGTGGAGCTTTTCCTGGTTTGCGGTGGGCTGTGAGGCTCGAGCGCACCAGGAAGACGGCCCTGTTTAGAAGACCCTTCTTGGGGTGTGGGGTTTAATAAAGGGACCTTAATTCAATAATTAGAACAGGGTTTTGGGGCCCAATATACTATAACTATAGTAAGGACCCGCAAAATAGTATCGGTGATTGTTAAGGCCCCTATATTACCATAAGTAACCCGCAAACACCACACTGCACCGCAAACCCGAAAGGAAGCACCTGCCTCGCCAAGGCACTTTCCGCAGTGCCTTGTCTACAGAGGTCCGGTCCGTGAAGCTCATGCAGGTGGTTCTGTACATGGCAAAGAGCTTAGGATATCAGTCTCATGTACATATAGGTATAACGATAAGCATATACATATACATACATGTAGCTATTCAACCACACTGTAAAAAATGCTCACACCAACACCCCCCAGTCGATTCATTGCATCTTCTGTTTTTATCGAAGACATCGAAGACATCTATAGTGAGTAGGCACACACCTACACCCTGAACCCGGCAGGGATCAGCGATCCCCACACTTCCTGAAGCCAGGAATGCGAAAACCACGGAAGGGATCAAAACCCCCCTCTGCAGAGCTAAAGGATTTCTCGAACGCTATACTATATCGATCGAAATTCAAAAGACTTCATCCCCGGATATGGTACTATCTACGGTTTGCAGTGGATTTTATAAGCTTTAGCCTAAAACTCCCTACATAAGTTTTGCCAGGTTTCGGATCTTGAGCCGTTGATCTGTTGGCCTGTTCGGTGTCTATGGGGTAGGCTCTCGGGAACGGACCACAAACCGTGTTATATTAACCCTCAACCCTACACCCTAAACCGTAGTATATTACTTGAACCCTATAGGGTTCATGTGGGAGTTTCCGGAAAAGGGGACCCTAACATAGTACCCGAAATAGTAGGATCCTTATTATAAGGACCCCAAAATAAGGTATCTAATTGTCGGAAACTCCCACTTGAGTGTGTTTAGAGTTAGAGCTTAGGGTAAGCCATATAGTATGGTCTTTGGGCCCAACAGCCTTCATATATGAGTCCTTAGGGAACCCAAAAAGGTTCATGGAGTAGTTCGAGGATTCGCAGCAGCCAAGGCAAGAGCTGATCTGCGCGCGGGGCAGTGAAATTTTAGGCGCGATCATGAGAGGGGGCGAAGGCTTCTCTGGTTGAGGGTTTAGGGTTGAGGGTTTAGGATTTAGGGTGTAGGTTTTAAGGTTGAGGGTTCAGGATTTAGGGTGTAGGTTTTAAGGTTGAGGGTTCAGGATTTAGGGTTTAAGGTTTAGGGTGTGGGGTTTATAGGGTGTAGGATTTAGGGTTTAGGGTTTAGGGTGGAGTACTTGAGTACTGACTTGATGGCTTTTTCCGGGCCTGTTCCTTAAAGGAGCCACTATGAATAACAAGTCGTCTAGGCTGTTTTCCCCTTGGCTACTGCAAACTTGAGTTCTAGGCTTCGGGGCGGTGGGGTTTAGGGGCTGGAGTTTGTGAACGATTTTTGTTCTAAGGGTTCGAGCTTTATGTGCTGTCCCTTGTCTTTCTTCCACCGAGCAATCTTTGGTGATCATGTTGTTTGAATGAGACGGGGTGACTGAGGGTTGTCATTGCAATGCAAAGGACTAAGTGACGAAATGTTTAAGGACTTACCTAAGACAGTCAACGGGCAGCAACAAAAAAGACAGCACTCTGGACGCCCCGGTGGACAGCACTCTAGGACCAGTGACATGGGGCACGAGCAAAAAGGGGCAACAACGACAAACACAAACCCTGGCCGGGTTTTAAATAGGGCCTTAACATGCGTAGATTATCGGACTTCGGTTTTCCGGCTGAGCTGTCAGAGGTCTCACCACACATCTTTCGACGTGGAGTGTGGATGCTCTCGCCGCCAGCACAGGACACGGGTTTTCTCTTCCCCTAAGGCTCAAAATGGCCCAAAAGCCTTATATAGTATGGTCTTTGGGCCCAAAAGCCTTAATATATGAGTCCTGAGAGCCTTAGGGTTCAGGTCTAGGTTTCAGGATTTCAGGGACATCAGGGCTTCCAGGAGAAGATTTTGGGGGGCGTTCTCACGGGATCTGACCATCAGACAAGTATGCTGATAGCCCGGCAAAAGGGTCGAAGTATTATATATTATATACCTTTGGGCCTACTAAGCACAGACTCATACAGACTCTATTGGTACTCGGACCCTTTGAAAGTCTGGGCAGTACTCACCCAGGCACCCCTGGAAAGCTTTCCAGGGTTCCTGACTGTTGACATGGGGTTCAGGTCTCTGCGGGTTCAGAGTTTAGGGTAGGCCGTCATGCAAGGATCTGGCTAGTCCCCAAGCCGAGGTGCAAAAAAGGGTTTGGATGGTTAAGATAGGTGGCAGAATCTTCAGATTGGAACTTGTTGTGGATCTGAAGCTCAGAGAGGAGAACGAACCATGTCATGCATACCGCCATCAGCACGCCTGCAGGGCATTTGCCGCAATCTTTGAGGCAGAATTCAACCGAACCTGAAAGCCCTCTTGCAAACAGCTAGTTTTTGTTACCCTGTTTCCGCCTTGCAGGATGTTGGCCAAGAAACTGGCACGAACACAGGAACCTTGTTTTTAGTATCTGGGGGCTCTTGAAGGTTCATGCGTAGTTATAAGTAGGGTTTATAAGGTTTAGGGTTTAGAGTTTAGCGTTCAGGGTTAGGGGAAAAGGGCTCTATAAGAGCAGGTTCACGGGTAGCTATAAGTAGGGTTATCAGTAGGATAACTATACTTTTTATTTGTATTAGGGAATTCTCACTCCACTTTCAACTACCCTAAACCCCTACACCCTACAAACCCTTGAGGCCCACTTGTAACTACCCCTGAACCTCCAAGTTTGGGTAGGAGCTGTATAGTATAGACCCACCTGTGAGAAACAACTATCTAGGCAGTCGCTGGTTAATCCTACATCTTAAGCCTCCGTTCATAGGAAGTTTTACGTGGAGTCATGAGTCCCCGAATCTAGGTCATAAGTATAGCTATCCTACTGATAACCCTACTTATAACTACCCATGAACCCCAAAGTAGGCCCGAGACCCAGGCCAGAAATTTCTTGGGCCCTTAGCCCGAACCCCTAAACCGCTAGAGCAAAGGTCCTTACCCTAAACCCTAAACCCTCAAAAAAGAGCTAAGCTTCTTTAGTCATTCCCGAAGTCAAACTTCCTCTACTACCCTTCGATCGAAGTAGTTTCTAGCCTCTCAGCTGCAGCTGGCTTTCTGGATCCTGAGTGCGACAGGAGACAGCCCCGTTTGGGAGAAGTCTTCAAATGAGATGGTCATGGCACTGGCGGGCGATGGCCAAAGCCTTTTTGATGCTCGTCCCACAACATATTTGCAGTTATGATGGTAGGCTTGAGTTGTGGGGTTTAGTGACAAGGGCATGCACTAGGGTTTAGATGACTTATTTGTCGCCGTAGTAATCACCAGAAATATGAGGAGCGGAACCACAATGTCATGCTGAGATAGCCGTCTTCGCTATAGCAAGAGCCACAACAACCAACAGAGGCATCCACCCAGCATATTGTAGCACGACGTTCCGAAAGATATGTACCTATACATAATATATTGCAGAAACGCACATCGACATGTAGTTATGTACATGACCGAGGTAATACATGTACGGACAGCCCTCCGATGATTGACATTGATTGACTAGGATGCAGCAATACATGGCAGGACGCCAGCCAGCCAGGAAGCCGAGATCCGAATATTAAGCCCTGAACCACCTTGAACTGGAGACTCCGGCAGAGGCCCGTGTGGGGAGTGTCATCCATGCTTGGGACGGCAAGTTGGGCAAAGAACTCTGGCAGAGAGCGAAGCTCATCAGCACCCGGGATTGTTGTTCTTGCCACCATTGCTCATGTTGTTGCTGCTTTTTCTCGGGTCCAAGGATGACTCCTACTGTTGATGGACAAAATCCTGCATGACCCTAAGGACCCTAAACTATGGGAATTATGGTATATTCCTTATAATGGGTAGTGCAGGATTTTGTCCATCAGCCGTATCATGAAGGTGGTGTTGATTCCCCTGAGCCCTAAACCCTAAACCGCCCCAGGCTGAGGGCGCACGCTATCCCTCCAGAACTTAGGGTTCAAGGCTTGCGGCTCAGGGCTTGGGAAGCCATGAACATGTAAAGAAAGTTGTGTGTGTGTATATATATACATATGCATGATTAAACATAAAACATCATTGAAGGGGGGCCGCTCTCTTCGGATTCGCGGCTAAAGTTTGAGCCGCTGGCTCCGAATGTGGGGTTTTGACGAATCTCTGCAGACTCCCTGACTCACTCTGATGCACAAACTATATAAGCCTTGTTCTTGGGTCTGTAGATCCTTGACCACTGCCCGTGAGTTTCAAAACCTAAAGAACCTCACGTGCCTCCAATGTAAACCCTGAATCATAAGCGCCCTATGCACTAGAAGGACCAACCTCGCTGCAAAAACAATGCCGAATGTTTAGCAACGGCCATACTCCGCCCCCAAGAGCAACAAGTCCTACATTATCCCCCTAAGCCTGAACAGCTTCGAGGCTTTCTAAACAGCTTTTGTTTTCCTGGTCTCTTGCGAGCAGAGCATCTGTGGCGTATACGTCAGAGCAGCTGTGCTTGAGGTGCAGCTGCGGCCGTTTCAAGCTTTCTAGGGCGGGCAAGTGAGGCGTTTGCGGTTCGGTTTGGGTTTAGGGATGCTAAAGTGCAAAATGCAGATGCTCACTAAACCCTGAACCCCTGAACCCTAAACCCTAAACCCCTGAACTCCAAACCCTAAACCCCTGAACCCTAAACCCTGAACCCTCAACCCCTGAACCCTAAACCCTGAAACCTCAACCCCTGAATCCTAAACCCTGAACCCTTGCGGCAAAGGCAGATAGAACTACCGCGCCTTCCAACACTGCCGACCTACCTGCAGTTGGACCCATGCCTTGCTGTTCAGAGTCAGTCACTAGTATTTATTATTAGTAGATGTGTTTTTGTGTATGATTGTTTTGTTTTTATTATTATGGTCAATTATGGTTGTTAGTGCGATGATCATTATTGTTCTTAGTAGATGTATTTGTATTATTCATTGTTGTTATCAGTAATATCATTATTATGATTATAGTTGCCCAAAGATTGGCCACGTCACGCGCAGAACTGTACCTTAGGAAGCCCCAAAGTCCAGCACCTCGAAGCAAAGCTGAGTCGTCCACAACCCCTAGCCCTAACCCCAAATCCTGTGCCCAAAACCGCAAAGCCCTGAACCTAATCCATCCTACACATTCAGAACCCCAAAGCCCAATGCCCTGAATTCGAGAGCATCCTTGCAGCCCCTTGTTCAGAGTTTAGGTTGGGGGTTTTCGGGTTCAGTCGTAAAGTCTTCGAGATGTCTTTGATAGCTTAGGGTTTGTAGACTTCGTCTTCGGGGGTTCAGGTGTCGGGCTTTTCCTGAACTCTAAACCCTAAGCCCTAGAGAAAGAAACTTGGTTCGGCGTCGTCGGGTTCAGTTGTTCGGGTCCAGGTTTTGGCGCCCAGACTTGATGTGCTGCAGGCTTACAGTCAATAGTGCTACTACAGGGATGTGTTTTGTGTTTTTTGTTTTTTTGCCTGGGTTGGCTTCGATTTACGAATTTAGGACAATAATAACCTAAATAGTACGAGTTTCAACAACAATGTTCTAGTGATATTCAGAGTAACATCAACTGACCAGTTCTTGGCGTCTTTACGATCATAGTTGCCGCAGAAGTCCTAGGAGTTCTGTCGTCATCGCCAGAGCCGCCGTCGTCGTCGTCACCAGCATCCGAGAGGGTCCATATACACTACCTATGGAATTAGGCCCCCAAAAAACCATCCCCATTATGGTTTTGGGGACCTAATTCCATAATGGTAGTGTATGTGGGACCCTCTGGGCATCTCCCATGGCCGTCATCGACGTCCTGATAGGGATCGTTTTGCCCGAAAACGTGCTGAACCCTACAACTATACTTCTGAACTCCATATACCAGCACCCCCCAGGGTTGGGATACATTAGAGGGTAGTTGGGGGGTCCAGGTAGGGGGTCAGAGTTTAGCAGTGAGGGCCAGTTTAAGGACTTAGTGTTCAGGCTCTCGGCCTTGGGATCACAGATGCCAGCGAAACCTTTTTTGAACAGGGTCGACTCCTCGTCGATGCTTTGATGCCGACGACCGGCCGTGATGACTTAAGGGAGAGTCGCTGTACACTATACGCCTCACATCCGAGGCCCTAAACCCAAACTTCGAAACTCCTCCCCAGGAAGCATAGGGAAACTCTCGGTGACCTTGGTGGAAGGATACTGGCGTCTTGTACGTCGGGGCTGGCAGCTTCCTCCTAGCACTGTGCCTTCATCTGCACTGTAGGGTTTAGGGGTTTACGGTTTGGGGTGTAGGGGTTTTTAGGGTTTTAGTGTTGAGGGCTTTTAGGCTTGAGGGTTTAGGGTGTTGTAGGGTTTTTGGGTTTCTCCCTAGTCGCCCTCGTCATCAGCCCTAGCACACTGGGTCAAATATCTGATCCCGCCTCCCGTAAGCGTCACCAGCTACCCACCCCAAACTCCCCCTAAACCCCTAAACCCCTAAACCCTAAACCCCTAAACCCTAAACCCTGGACGCTGAGCCTTCCATCCTCAACCAAAAAGGGGCCTAAAGCTCCCACCCCGCCCGAATTCCTTTTTCAAGCTTCCTTCTCCAAAAAGCCGTGTAGATCCTTATAGCCATGAAGCCGTGAAAAGGTAGAAGACCTACACCCAAGGCTCTTACTTACGCCGCCGAAAAAGAATCACCTCACTCAAACTCTGCAGGGGGAGCAGGGCCCTTCAAACCCAGACCTTCCAAAATCCCTCCATTAAGGAATAGACCGTAAATCATATTAAGGATCCTATTATGATTTAAGGTATTCCTTAATTCAGGGATGTTGGAAGGTCTGGGAAGACAAGAAGTAGAACGCGTCCTGGCCCTCGATTTTATGCCGAAGCAGATCCAGACCCTACCTCCGAGTTCGGCATTACTTTAGACCCTAAACCCTAAGATACTGTACCCAAAAGGTCCAAGCAACAGAAAAGTATTTAAATAAATATATACATGTATATATATATATATATGTATACATACACTTTCGGGCCCCAAATATCTACTAAGAGCTTACTACTATATTGGTGCATGGACCCTTTGGGGTAGGAGAACGGAGGATGGAGCTTTACACTTCATGACTTCGCTGCTCGGCGAGCTTCGTGTTGGGGAGGGGGGCAGATTGTGGGTTGGGGTTTCTGGGCTTAGGGATTAAGGGTTTAGGTTTAGGGTTTAGGGTCTAGGGTCTAGGGTCTAGGGGTTTAGGGTTTAGGTGTTTAGGGTTTAGGGTTCAGGGGTGTAGGGGTGTAGGGGTTTAGGGTTTCGGGGCTGTGTTAGTTGGTGCGCATCGCGTTGGGACGTCGTTTGTGGCTTCAGGCTACGCCTGATTCAAACATGTCTGTTGATGTAGCAGCTGTCTTGATGTTGATGTCGATGCTCAGGCTAATGCCGACACCGACGCCGATGTCGATACTAAATGTTCAGACTGTTTGGGGTACATGTGAGTTGCTTTAGGGTCATGAAGATGACGATGGTGCTGATGATGATGAGGGTGAGGGTAATGGCGATGCTGCTACTGCTGATGATGATGGTGATGTCGGTGATGACGATGATGACGATGACGATGATGCTGACGCATGATGAAGACGATGACGTTGATGATGACGATGACGATGATGATGGTGATGGTGAGTGATGATGATGGTGATGGTGATGATGGCGGCGATGACGGCGATGTTGATGGCGATGACGGTGGTGGTGGCGGCATTGATTGCAAGGTCATGATCAAGAGTGCCATGTCAGCCGTGCGGTTGCTGCTAGCCATGTTGATGAAGGTGGTGGTGTTCACGATGATGGCGCTGATGATGGTGATGACACATGCTGGTATGTCGTGGGTGACGAAAATGGCGATGGTAATGTTCTTGTGATGGCACGGATGGCGCAGGTGATAGCTTTAGTTGTGATGTTGATCGCGCAGTTACAGGTCCTAGTTGGCAGATTGTTTGTTCAAGCAATGCCAGTGTTGGTCCGTGTTGGTCGTGCCGGCACCATCTCGGTACGATGCAGCAACACTGCAAACAAGCCTGCTGATCAACCCAGAGAGCCCAATACCCCTAAATTCAGGAACATAGCTTAAATCATTTCATGAACCCCCTTAGAATTTAAGGTATATCCCTTAATTAAGGGGTATTGGGCTCTCTGGGAACTTGTTGGCTCAGGCTTCCTGGGTCCTTGCTCAAGCTGTACACCTCACCCGAACCACACGCAGGATTTGTGCCTCGCCGCGCATGCCCTAAACCCTAAACCCTAAACCCTAATCACTCAGTTGTTCAGACCCTAAGGGTCCAAGTACCCAATTATCATATAGTAACCTACATAACTACTATCCCAAACCCGAGTACCTAATTATTAAGTCCTTTGGACCCTTAGGGAGAGGTAAAGCATCTTCCTTCCTGAGCAGCGACGGTCTGTTAATTGGAATAGGGTTTGGGGGCCCAATGACTACAATTCTAGTGAGGGACCCCCAAAATAGTATAGGTAATTATTATTATTATTAAGGCCCCTATATTACACCCTGTAAACCCCACTGGTAGACTCAGGAAAGGAACTTCGTGGAGCTTTCGGGTTTTTGGTGGTTTGCTGCAATTGGAATTTCTAGAATCCTACAATATAGGGGCTTAAATAATTACCAATACTATTGCGGGGGTTCCTTATTATAATTATAGTATAAGGGGCCCCAAAACCCTATTCTAATCATGAAGGCCCCTATATTACATGCCCGAAGCTTGCGGCTAAGTCTTGCTCGGCTTGGGGACATGTAGACGGTTTTGGGCAGCACCGGGCTTGAGGAGAAATTTTCTTCAAAGCTATACTTATAGTCTCCGTTGTAGTTCCTTGTTTTGGTTAACCAAAATCTCTATTATAGGATCCTAGCCATGTAACTGTAACTGGTTAACCAAAAAAAGAACTGCAATGGAGACTCTAGGTCGGGCATAATTGTCCTCCTAATGATAAACTTGAGTTTCCTTTCGAGCGACACCACCTTTTGATATATCGTACCGGTGGACATCACAGAGCAGGTTGGTAGCAATGGTCTTAATGCCTGCAGCTAACTCGTACTTAGTACTGCTGCTCCCGTGAAAGACGACAAGAATATCCTGGTCCCTGCTAAATGCATGCCCCTACGCATTAAACCCTAAACAACCCTTGAACCCTAAACCCTAAACTTTAACACTCAAAGCCCTGAACCCTAATTCTAATGATTGCGGCCCCTTTGTTTTCAGGCATGAAGGCTATGAACTGCCTGTGCCTTACCTAGAGTCTCCATTGTAGTTCCTTTTTTTGGTTAACCCGTTTTATGGTTAGGATCCTATAATAGAGATTTTGGCTAACCAAAAAAAGGAACTACAATGGAGACTATAGGTAAAGCCTACAACAACTGACCCCAACACCCCTTAACAGTCAATCCATCAGCCGCAATAGTGTAAACAAGATCCGCAAGATGATTTGAAGTGCATCCCGTTAATTATAAGGGCTGCTGCGGCTACTGGGGTCAGCCCGAAATTCATGCGAGGCCGCTTTGCTACGCTCCGACACCTATGCCCTGGCTCACATCTCACCTTCCAAAGGTGCAGAGTGGGGCGTTCCGGAAAGTGTTGATCACATGGGGTTTGGGTTTAACGGATAACGGTCGCGGTTTCGGGTTGGGGTCGGGGTTTGGGGTTTGCGGTGCAGGGTTTCGAGTTTTAGGTGTAGGATTTGCGCACCATGTTTTAGCAGCCTGGAAACTGGGCGCTGTGGGATTTATTGTGGCAGGTGGTGACCGGGTACAGTCCAAGAGTTCTTGCAAATCAGTTCCGTTGAGAACTTGAAGTGAGCCTCCATGAATCCAACAGGTCACGCTTACGCCGGAGCTGGGAGTTGTTCCAAATGAGGGATGCCTACAAGCTACCTATCTCAACCGTCGTCAGCTATCGCTGGCAGGTAAAGCACCGGCAAAGACCTGGTATTTTAGAGGTCTGAACCCTTTGCAATAACTAGAAACATTAATAGGCCAATCTTGAGTTACAGTACAACGTATCCGCCCAACATATATTCATTCAGGCCCCATGTTTGCAATCCCGGAATGGAGTGTCAGGACGTGGAACATGTCGGGTCCAGGTTTGAGTTGAGGTTTCGGTTTGGTTTCGGGGTTTGAGTTACCTAAGCTGGGTTCTTGTTGCCGGATTGGGTTCATGCTTCGGAGCCTAACTTGAGTGGATAGGGTAATTTCATTATGCTGCTGCATTATGCCACCTGTATGGCAGCAGCAAGTTCCATAGCAGGGGCCTGTGAACCCCCTGTAATGTCTTTATGGGCTTAGGCTCGAAGCCTCAACCCAGTTGGGTATATATCCTAAACCCTACTTGGAGGTTCATGGGTAGTTATAAGTAGGATAGCTATAGATATAAGCTATATTACGGGACCTATAACTCCACTGATAACTACGCCTGAACCTCCAAGTAGACCTCAGACGTAAACTTCCCCAGAAGGGTTTAGGGTTAGGGTCTTTCAGGAACAAGGGTCTTATACAAGGATACAGTTACTTCGAGTTTCAACCTACTTACGACGCACCCCGTTCCTTGGGGTAAAGCCGTGGTAGCTTTAGGGTTGAATGAACCCGCTGGAATAAACAGACCGGTCGAAACTTTCGTTCAAAACGTAGTCCTGGCTGCTCCTAAACCTTGAACACAAATCTCCTAAACCCTACATATAACTTCTAAACCATCGGCGTCGTGGCCTGCTCTCAGCCACTCCAAGATTGAAGCCGCAAGCAGGTGAGTTGTTCGCGCCGCGGCTGGGCACCGCAGCGGAGCGAGTCAGCTGTGCCATGGCACGACGTCGGTTAAGTCCGCTGGACTTCAGCATTTCAACTATGATTCCAAAGATTCGGAAAGGGGTCCGAGAGGGTGGGGTGCAATCGGAAGTTGTATGTTCGAGGAGTTTGCATAGGACCAGGATGATGGGAAAGGAGTTGTTACAGCCACCTGGTTGTATCCAAAGCGATTCCGACGGCCTGTACTTCTGAGGCTTGAAGGCTCTTGCGGAGTACTGACTTGGGAGTTTCCGAAAATTAGGGGTACCTTATTTTGGGGTCCCTATAATAAGGATCCTACTATTTAGGGTACTATATCGGGGACCCCTATTTTCGCAAACTCCCACTTCTAGACTTGTAAAGCCTGAAAACATTGAATCTGAAGCTCTGACATGACAAAACGGCCTAGAATGCACTCCGCAAGCCCTATAGTAAGCTCCTCACGGAAGAGGACTACGTGGGCCTCCAGAACAAAGTTCATCAAACTTGAGGGTTTTTTTTTCGATTTGGGACCCCCTCCCTCCAAAAACAAGGCAGGAAATCCCAAGCCGTAAACCGGGCACTAGAGACGAGAAGCTGCACTCTTGGAGCTGGAAATTGGCGTTTGATTAGGCTTTGCCTCTGAGCTGTTGGCTAGCTGAATATCCCGAACATCCGCAAAGCCCAAGACGCCAAGTGAAAACTCCTGCTGCCTGGAACCTTCCAGCGCCAAGCGCAAGCCTTCACACCCTCAACCCTTCAACTACCCAAAGGGTCCTAGGTCCTGCTATGGGGGAGACCTCCCCCAATCATAATAGTAATTCCTAATATAGAAGCCCGACATTTTATTATATGGGTACTTTGAACCCTTTGGGCTATGCCCCCCCCCCTCATCTTGCAAGCACTTTTTAGGATTTAGATTTTGGGTAGCCCGCACAGATTTGAAAGAAAAAAGCCAACCAGGTTCGCTGAATTGGCGTTGGATGGTGCCTTGGCGACATCTGAACTTCAGTTCTCCTGAAGGATCTTGAATCCTTCATCAATGAACCCTAAACCTCTAAACCCGAAGCCGTATAAACCCTATATCCCTACCCTAACCCCTGAACGTCTAAACCTTAAACTAACCCTAAACCCTAGCCCGATAGTGCGGCTGTCTTGAAGCTCGGGGTACCTCGTTAGGGCTCCCGAAGGGTCCAAGTATCATTATGCTATATACTTAGAACCCCAAAGTACCCTATAAGTATATACCATAATGATACTTGGACCTTTTGGGGCTAGTGCTGTGAGGGGATTTTTTTGGAGTGTTCGGGTATCTAGAATCTAGACTGCAGACTGAAAGCTCTCTAACATCGGCTTGTAGCCCTAAGGCTCCATGTACCCGTAGATACTTAGGCCTTAAAGTACCTATATCGGGACCCCTTTAAAGCCTAAGTATCTACTATAAAGGTACATGGAGCCTTTGGGTAGGATTCAAGAAGTGTTTGGTACCTCTACCAAGCTCGAGGCGTCGGTGTTGTACACATGCGGGGTACCTGCAACGGCGAAGTGCATAGTTGCTCTGGGTGGTGGGTGGTGAGGCTTCGATCAATATATTAGCATACACGGCTGAAGCGGCCTTAGCAGTGAACGCTGGTTTGTTTAAGCCCTTGCAGTCGCAAGTTCGAGGCCCGGCCACCCAACAAAATCACAAAACATCTTTCGATGCGAAGCAGTCCATGTGAAGCTCCGCCTAGGGTTTTATTTCGGCTTATCTGCAACCCCCTATGTAAAATTTGGATTTCAGAGCTCGGGGATTCCACACCTTTGTAAGAGTGTTAGGTCCTAGAAACCCCGAACGCTTTTGGAAATTTCAGAGTGTTTTCAGGTGCAGGAGCGCCCGCCGCTTTTTTTCAGTGTTGCCCAAAGGGTCCATGTACCGATATAGTAGGCTCTTAGTAGATATTTGGGGCCCGAAAGTATATACTATATACTGTTACTTGTACTTTTTGGGTTGTTTGCCCGCCGGGTTTGCAGGCCCGCCGGGCCGTGAGTGAGTGAGCAGTGAGTGAGCTTCCCGACCCGTTCCGCCTGGCTAGACACGAAGTACCGTACACCCTGAACCCTGTTCGCCTAGAAGGCCGAAAGAGGACCCTAATGTAAGCAACCTCAATCCTATCAACCAGAACTGAACGCCCAAACCGAAACCGTAAACTCTGACTTTTGATTTAGGGTTCAAACTTTGGGGTCTAGGCTACAGCCGACCCAGTAGGTTGTGCTGGCTGTGGTGTTCGACGGAGATCGCGGAGGTTCCGGTGCGATGTTTTGCTCTTTCGGGAAGGATCATGCTTGGAAGGGGCCTCCCGTTGCTCAACGTTCGGGGACAGCTACGTTTATCTTCTGGGGATACACAGTTGGCACCCCCCCCCCCGTGGCCGGCTTAAATAGGGTCTATTTGGCAGCTGGATGGCTGCATTTCTGTATACAAGTAGTGCTTGTGCTCTCCACCACAGACCACGCCACGACACAGGTGATGTAG